>VMDR010014081.1:0-23953 GCA_007922815.1 Macrotus californicus | reverse complement strand
TGGTAGATGAGAGGATTGAAGGATGGATGAAAGTGTAGTGAGTGAGTAATTGGCTGTTGGATTAGAGAATGGAGAGATGGATGAAGATGCAGTGAGTGGGTGGTGGTTTGGCAGGTGGATGAGAGGAAGAAAGGAGAGGTGAAGATGTAGTCAGTGAGTGATTGTTTGGCTGATGGGTGAGAGGGTGGGGTGATGAATGAAGTAGTGAGTGGGCAAGTGGTGAGATGATGAATGAGAGGACGGATGTGGGGTTAGGATGTATGAGTTGTACAGTGGTTGGCTGACGGGTGAAAGGGATGGATGAAGATGTTGTGAGTTGGTTAGTGTTTGCCTGATGGATGAGGGGATATTAAGATGGATGAAGATGTAGAGAGTTAATGAATGGAGGGCTGATGGATGAGAGGATGGAAGGATGGATGAAGATGTCAGCAACTGGGTCAGTTGTTGGCTTATGGATGAGAGAATAAAAAGGTGGATGAAGGTGTAGTGAGTGAGTGAAATATTACCTGATTGATGAAAATTTAGAGGGATGGTTGAAGATTTAGTGAGTAGGTTATTGGTTGTGTGATAGAGAATGGAGAGATTGATGAAGGTGTGAGTGTGGGTCAGTGATTGAGTGGTGGATGAGAGAATGCAAGGAGGGGCAAAGATATAGTGAGTGGGTCAGTGTTTGGCTGATGGATAAGAGGTTGAAAGGATTGATGAAGGTGTGAGTGAATGAGTTATTGGATGATGCATGAAAGGATGGAGGTGTTGCTGAAGTTGTGAATGACTGGGTCAGTGGTTGGCTGATGTATGTGAGGCTGGAAGGATAGATTAAGATGTAGGCAACAGGTGATTGATTCACTGAAAGACAAGAGGCTGTAAGAAATGAAGACATAAATGTGGGTGAGTGGCTGATGGATGAGATGATGAAGGGATGAAGAAGTGGTGAATGGGTGGGTGGTTGGATGATGGGTGAAAGGATTGATGATGATGTAGTGAGTGGGTGAGTAATTGACTGATGACTGCGAAGAGGTAAGATGAATAAAGATGTGAGTGAGTGGTCAGTGGTTGGCTGATGAATGAGAGGATGGAGCAATGGGTGAAGGAGCAATAAGTTGATGAATGATTAGCTGACAGATGAGAGGATGGAGGGACATGTGAAGGTGTAGTGAGTGTGTTATTTCTTGGCAGATGGAGGAGAGAATGGAAGGATGGATGAAGATGTGAGTGAGCGAATGATTGGCTGATTGGTGAGAGAATTGAAGGATGGATGTAGATACAATGTGTGAGTGATTGGTTGGCTTTGATGAGTAAATGGAGGAATGAATGAAGATGTGATTATGGGTCAGTGGTTATCTGATGGATGAAAGGATGGAGGGATGGATGAAGATGTAGTGATTGGGCAATTAGTTGGCTAATGAATGAGAGGATGGAGTGATGGATGAAGATCTACTGTGTGGCCATTTATTGGCTGATGGATGAGTATGGAAAGATGTATGAAGATAGAGTGAGTGGTTGATCGGTTGGCCTGATGGACTTGGGTGTGAGGGAGGATGAAGATGTAACAAGTGGTCAGTATTGGTTAATGGCTGAGAGAATGGAAGTTTAGAAGTATGGATTAAGATGTGAACAAGTGCATGAGAAGATGGAAGGTAGGATGAAGATGTAATGTTTTGGTGGTTGGTAGGCTGATGTATGAGAGGACGGAGGCATTCATGAGTATGTGAGTGTGCATCAGTGGTTGGCTGATGGATGAAGATGTGGTGAGTAGATGAGTTCCTGGCTGATGGATGGGAAGGTGGAAGAATGGAAGGTTGAATGAAGATGTAAATGACTGGTCATGACTGGCTCACTGTTAAGAGGATTGTGGGAGGGATGAAAGTGTAGTGAGTGAAGGAAGGATTGGCTGATGAATGATAGGACAGAGGAATGAAAGAAGATGTAGTGAGGGGTCATTGGCTAATAGTGGATGACTAAATGGAAAGATGGAAGGATGTATAAAGATGTAATGAGTGGATGAGTGGTTGGCTAATGAATGAGAGTATATCCATACAAGTATAGAAAAAGGTGTAGTGTGTGAATGAATGATTGGCTGATGTATAAGAGGATTAAAGGATGGATGAAGATGTCATGGAGCAGGCAATTGGTTGACTTATGATTGAGAGGATGGAGGGATGGATGAAGATGTGATTGTGGGTTAGTGGTTGATTGATGGATTAGAGAATTGAGGGATGGATGCAGATGTAGTGAGTGGTCAGTGATTGGTTGGTGAATGCAAGGGAGGAAGGATCAATGAAGATGTAGTTAGTGGGTAAGTTGGCTGACGGATGAGAGGATGCAGGGATGATTGAGAATGTAGAGAGTATGTTATGGTTTGGCTGTTAGATGAGAGGGTGGAAGGATGGATGAAGATGTAGTGAGTGGGTGAATACTTGGTTGGTAGATAAAAGATGGAAGTATGAAGGTATAATTAGTACTCAATGATTGGCTAATGGATGGAGGATATAAGAATGGGACAATGGATAAAGAAAGATATGAATGAATGGGTGAGTGGTTGGCTAATAGACGAGAGGATGGAAAGATGGATGAAGATGTAGTGGGTGAGTGATTGGTTGGCTTTTGGATTGGATGATGGAGGCATGGATGAAGATGTTGAGTGGTCAGTGATTGGCTAATAGATCAGGTGGAGGATTGATGGAGATGTAGTCAGTTGGTGAGCAGTTGGCTGATGGTTGAGTAGATAGAAGGCAAGATAAAAATGTATTGAGTGAGTGGTTGGCTGATGGATGAGAGGGTGAAAAGATGGATTAGTTGTACTGAGTGAGTGAATGATTGGCTGATGGGTGAGAGAATTGAAGGACAACTGAAGCTGTACTGAGTAGGTGATTGTTTGGCTGAATAAGGGGGTGGAAGGATAAAGGATGGATGAAGATGTTAATGACTGGTTTAGTGGCTGGCAGAAGGATGGGAAGATGGAAGGGTGGGTGAAGGTGCAGTGAGTGGGTGACTGATTTGTTGGTTAATGAGAGAATGTAGATATCAATGAAGATGAATGACTGGTCAATGGTTGGCTGATGGATGAGAGGTTGGATGAAGTTATAGTGCGTGAAGGAATGATGGGCTGATGAATGAGAGAGTGGAAGGATGGAAAGGTGGATGAGGATGTGAATAACTGGACTGGGGGATGGAAGGATGGGTAAAGACACAGTGAGTGGGTGATTGGTTGCTGATGGAAGAGAGTTTGGAAGGATAGGTGGAGGTGTAGTGAATGAATATGATTGGCTGATGGATGAGAGGATGGAGAATGGAATAAGATGCAGTGAATGTTCAGTGACTGGTTAATAAATGAGAGGGTGGAAGAATGGATTAAGAGGTGATGAGTGTGTGAGTTGTTGGCTGATGGATGAGAGGATGGAAGTATGGATACAGATGTAGTGAGTGAATGAATGATTGGCTGAATGGAAATAGAGGGGTGGGTGAAAATGTGTAGTGAGTGGGTTCACGGTCGGCTGATGGGTGAGAAGATGGAGGGATGGATAAAGGTGTAGTGAGTGTGAATGTTTGGAGAGTGCACGAGAAGATGGAGGGATGCATTAAGACGTGCAGAGTGGTCAGTGAATGGCCGTTGGACGAGAGAGGATAGAAGGGAAGATGAAGATGTAGAGAGTGGGTCAGTGCGTGGCTGACGGAGGCGATGACGGAAGGGTGGGTGATGTGTGAGTGTGTGGGTTGCCGATTGATGGCTGAGGGGACGTGAGGATGAATAAGTGGGTCGGTGAAGGAAGAAATGGCATTTCCCAGGGTTCAGCTTCTGGAATGAAAGGCCAGGGTTTCTTGCAGGAATTCTAATTTCAGAAGGCTTTCAGTGTTGTGTGATATTTAGTATTGCATTAGCATTTCATTAAGGTATTGCTAGTTTGTATCCGTTACAAGGGTTTTTTCCTGTCATTTTAACTTGGATTGCTTTGATTACTAATGAAGGTTGACCATTTTCACACATGTTTGTTAACAGAATGTGTCTTATTTTCTGTGAACTATTCATCCAGTTTCATTGGGTCATGGCTTTCTAATAAGACTGGTCAAGGATGAAGTGGGCTTTCTTGGGATATAGTGAGCCCTCCATCACTGGAGGCATACAAGGGGCAGGGTAGGCAGAAGACACTCACTGAGGATAGTTTTGAGGAGATTCAAATGGTGGGAGTGGGATTGGCCCAGATGGCCTTTCAGGTATGTTTGACTTGTATTTTGTGGAGGTGACATCTTCCTTTTGGCAGCCTGGTGACATAGAAGGTTGTGTCCTCCAGGCAGGCTCATGCATTTATGATTTATAGACTCACCCTCTGTTCCTCTGGTAGAGCAGGAGTATCTCTTTGACCCTTCAAGGTTCAGACAACCGTGCCTAGCATTTTAGCTGGCAGACTTTCCCCCAGCACTGTCACCCTCTTCTCTTTCACCTGGAGGATGCCAGACCTCTGGATCGCTGTGTCTGCCTTGCAGGGCCATCAGCTGATGTGGTCCCAGGTCCTGTGATGTGTGAGCAGACACTCAGCCTCAATGGTGGTCTTTGGAGTTACACTGATTAATGGGACACGTTGGTGCGGGACTGATGGAGGGTCCTCTCCCCATTTTCCTCAAGTGGGGCAATCTATTTCCTGATCCAAAGAACCAAGTGGGCTCCCCACTCTTCCCTGGTGCTCTGGCCTCTCCATCTCCCCCCAAAACCCTTTCCCTTTGCGGTGGGGTGTGTGGTGCCGTGGGCTGTGGTCATGCAGGGAACGTCCTTATTTGTAACTTCCACCTGCACGGTCACTTTCGTGAGCACATCCCAGCTCAGTCCCCTTTGCCACTGCCACCCACATCACTTCTTTCCCCTTGGTGCTGTCCCGTGCACCACACACCTGTGGAGATGTCCCCCCAGGCCGCCTTGCCCAGTGGTGATGGTGCCTGCCAGGACCTTTGCCTTCTACCTTCCAGCCTCCCTCCCTCCCCCTCCCTCCCCTCAGGCACACATTTTGAAAACCCAGCTAGTGCTGCCCCAGGGTGGGCACACAGAGCTCGTTGTGACATCTCCTTCAGAAAGGGACCTGAGCACGTTTACAAGGGGCTGTGTTTATGTGGCAGTCACCTGGCAAGAACCTTGATTCAGCTGCCACTTCTCAGTCTGTGTTCCATTGAAAGTTTGTCTTCTCCAACTTTGTTCTTCACAAAACTAGGTTGATTAGTAATCAGTAAACTGAGTTCCCTGCATGCCCCCAAATCACAGGCCACAGCCTCAGGAGGCTTGGATGAGAGCCGGGGCGTCTGGGGGGAGTGGCTGGCGCTGGCCGCGAGCAGGCTTTCAAGTCATTAGCACACCTTGGCCTGGCAGCGCAGAGCAGATCTTAGAGCTATTCCTGTCCCATTCGGGCTTAGTTAATGCTCGGCTCCATTTGGAGAAAATGGGGGGAGGTGATTGTTCACATGGATGACTAGGATCACGCCCTGCGAGGGATCCGCATGGAAAGACTGATCAGCAAACCAGGGTGTCTGAGGCACATGGCACTTTGCACATGCTGGAGACAGCACCCGTGTAGGTCACCAGCCAGCGGGACCCCCCACGTTAGCCCAGTGCTGCCTGCGTGGGACAAGGTGTGGATCTTGGGGGTGCTACTGAGGCTTTGGCATTTTATTCGTTGCACTGGACCGCAGGTGGACTGGGCACAGGCAGGCCCATGGTGCTGGACAAGTGTGTGAGGTGTCACACAGTGACAGCCGGGGTCTGTGTTCCGGGGGTGGGGGAGCAGGAGGGGCCCGGGCAGCGAGCACCCTCCTCGCAGGGCTGTTGTGAGGGTCTGCGCAAATAGGATTTGGAACTGTGATTTGGAAAGGGTCGCATGCGTGCCCCTGGGGGTGGGCTCGGGGCAGGAGGAGGGGCTAGCAGGGCAGCCTGATTTGGGCATGTTGGTGGGAACAGGTTTTGACAAACGTGTGGGGGACATTGTGGGGTCCAGTGCTGCCTTCGTGTGAGCTGTCCTGTGATTAGGGACTGGTCACACTACCTGTCATGGTTGCTGCTTTAGTGAGGTTATTTACATGAAAGAAATGCTTTGTTACCTGGCACATAGGCGTCCTTGACCTTCCTCTCCAGGGGTCTCTGTTCACAGAGCCCTGTGCCGCCTGGGGCTCTGTGGCCCAGGGGACAGGGATGGGGTGGAGGGTGGAGGAGGAGCCCCTGGCGAGCCCTGGGAGACTGAGGGAGGGCAAGGTGTGCTTTTCAATACGGAGAGTTAACAGGTCTGGAGAGGAGGGGGTAGAGGCCAAAATGGGAAGGTCAGGGAGAAGTTCTAGAAGCCTCTGGAGGGGAGGATGAGGCCCATGTTGTAGAAAGCAGGCAGATGTAATTGGCGGGGGGGTGGCCAGGGGAGCTGGCGTGCCGTGATAGGGGCTAGGCTTCTGGCAGTCTGTGTGGGTGCGGGTGCTATGCAGGACACCAGAGGTTGAAAGGCACTGGGTAGACAGCTGGGGGCTGGGGGCTGGGGACTCCACTCCTCGCCCAGGGTGCTGGCAACTGGGGCCTTTCCCGGGTTGTCGCAGCTCTCTGGTGCTCTGGGTTGGGTTGGGGTGGGGGTGTGGGGGAGGAGGCAGGCATCTCTCCTCGCCTTGCTCCCGGCCTACCTGTGTGCCTGAGAACTCTTGTTAGCCAGGGCAACAGGGAGCAGGTAGCCCTCATCTGCACCTGTGTCTCTCTCAGCCTCTACAGCCACGGGGACGCCCTGCACACACTCCCGCGGGACAGGCTGGACCCAAAGACTCTGGACCTGGGCTGCCCCTTGCAAGGAGGGGCGTGCCCTCCTCGGCCTCCCCTGCAGTAGCCACCCACCCTTTGACTGATGGACTTCACTGATCTGAGGGTCAGACACTCAGGCTTGACCCCTGCCCACCCTCCCAAACCCTGAGACTTAGGGGTCCAGCTGCGCCTTCAACATCTGCACCTGTGAACTGGGCTCCCACACCTACCTCACAGGGTTGTTGTGAGGGGCCTGTGATGCGGTTGGATCATGCCTGACCTGGGGTGTGACACGTGCCCTGTTCTGCTCTCAATAAATGTGTTTTTTGCCTTAACAAACACGGTGATGGATATGCTATTGATATGAGGGGTGGTGTGTGTTGGACATCCCTTGTCACTGGGGCTTCCCCTCAGGGCAGTGTGATGGGTGGGAGGAGCAGGGGAGTCCACTCCGGTCCCCACCTGTTCCCTGTCCATCCAGCACTGAGGAGTGGTAGGATGTCCTGAAGCAGGGCTGGCCTGGTGAAGGTCCTGAGACTGGTGCCCATTTGGATGAACGAACTCAACTCGTCCCCCTTCTTCTAGTGGTGATAGGATGCCAGGCTTCTTTGCAGAAAGTAAGGTACAGAGGGGGAGGAAGTCTAAGCTGAGCTCACTGTCCTGGCTTCTGCAGCCCTCTAGGGGCTGCCCCCAGGGCTGTGACTCTTCGTTCCCATCCTCACACATTCTCAGAGTCATGGTAGGGCCCTGGCCAAGCACTTGTCATTCTTGAACCAATGGCAAAAAGGTGGCCAAACAGATCCAGCCTGCCTGCGACCTTGGGCCAGCACTTATTCCGTAAGGTGGTGACTGAGGAGGGCCCTGAGGGGGCTGCACAGGCCCAGCCTCAGATGCACCCCACCTCAAGGCAGGGGTCCCGAGCCTAGCCCGAACTCTCTGGCTGTTGGCCAGTAGCATGTGGCTGGGGCTGGAGGGGGGCAGAGGGTGCAAGGGTGGAGAGCTTTGGATCCTAGTCCATACGGAGTCTTCAGGCTGGCCCATCTGCTATCACTGGAGCAGATGAGCTGGACACGCAACCCGTGGGAAGGAAGCACTGACTGCCACTATCGCCATTGTCATCATCAAAGCCACCGCCACTGTCACCTCTTCCTCCTTCCTCTCCTTCCCCCTTTTCCCTCCTTTCTCTTCCTTTTCCTTTTCTTTCTTCTTTCCCCTCCTCTTTTCTCCCCTCTCCCAGTGAGGTACCTCAAGAGAAATAAAAGAGTCCAGCCATTAGTGCATGGAGCTGAGTGTGGCTACTTCTCGAAGATGAAGAACCACCGGGGGACCATTGCCATGTCCAGCCCAGGGGACCTGACAACAGTCTCTGGTGGAGACAGAGGTCTGGAAGGTGCTGAGTAATGTTCAGGCAGCAGTGAGACTAGCAGGAGGTGGCCTCCACAGTATGTCCCACCTAGATCAGTTCATGTCCAGCCAGTAGAGAGCTGGCAGTCCAGGAGAGTGATGTGTATGATGGCTGCAGCCTCAGCCTCTGATGAAAATGAGTCATCCAGAATGAGGGACCCCTAATTGTCCAGAGCTGACACCCCAGCTCCAGCCTCTGGTGAAGATTAGAAGTCTGTGATGAGTGGCCCTCTTGATGTTCCAGAAGTGAGACTGCAGCTCCAGACTCCAACGAGTCTCAGCTGACCATGACTAGTGGCCCTCTTGATGTTCCAGAACTGAGACCACAGCTCCAACTTCTGAAGAAGCTCAGATGTCCATGATGAGTAGCCTTCTTGATCTTCCAGAACTGAGACTGCAGCTCCAGAGTCCTATGAAGCTCAGATGTCCATGATGTGTGGTCCTCCTGATGTTCCAGAGCTGAGACTGTGACTCTAGCCTCTAAAGAATCTCAGCTGTCCATGAAGAGTGGCCCTCTTGATGTTCCAGAAGTGAGACTGCAGCTCTAGACTCTGATGAGTCTCAGATGTCCATGATCAGTGGCCCTCTTGATGTTCCAGAACTGAGACCACAGCTCCAGCCTCCGATGAAGCTCAGATGTCCATGATGTGTGGGCCTCCTGATTTTCCAGAACTGACTGCAGCTCCAGACTCCGATGAAGCTCAAATGTCTGTGATGAGTGGCCCTCTTGATGTTCCAGAAGTGAGACTGCAGCTCCAGACTCCGACGAGTCTCAGCTATCCATGATGAGTGGCCCTCTTGATGTTCCAGAACTGAGACTGCAGCTCCAGCCTCTGATGAGTGTCAGATGTCCATGAGGAGTGGGCCTCCTGATGTCCAGAACTGAGACCACAGCTCCAGCCTCTGATGAAGCTCAGATGTCCATGATGAGTGGCCCTCTTGATGTTCCAGAACTGAGACCGCAGCTCCAGACTCTGAAGAAGCTCAGATGTCCATGATGAGTGGCCTTGATTTTCCAGAACTGAGACTGTAGCTCCAGACTCTGATGAAGCTCAGATGTCCATGATGAGTGGGCCTCCCGATGTCCAGAACTGAGACTGCAGCTCCAGCCTCTGAAGAAGCTCAGATGTCCATGATCAGTGGCCTTCTTGATGTTCCAGAACTGACACCCCAGCTCCAGACTCTGATGAGTGTCAGATGTCCATGATGAGTGGGCCTCCTGATGTCCAGAACTGAGACCACAGCTCCAGCCTCTGATGAAGCTCAGATGTCCGTTATATGTGGTCTTCCTGATGTTCCAGAACTGACTGCAGCTCCAGGCTCTGATGAAGCTCAAATGTCCGTCATGAGTGGCCCTCTTGATGTTCCAGAACTGAGGCTGTAGCTCCAGCCTCCAATGAAGCTCGGGTGTCCATGATGAGTGGGCATCTTGATGTTCCAGAAGTGAGACTGCGGCTCCATCCTCTAGTGAAGCTCAGATGTCCGTGATGAGTGGCCCTCTTGATGTTCCAGAACTGAGACCACAGCTCCAGCCTCTGATGAAGCTCAGATGTCCATGATGAGTAGCCCTCTTGATGTTCCAGAAGTGAGACCGCAGCTCCAGGCTCCAATGAGTCTCAGATGTCCATGATGAGTGACCCTCTTGATGTTCCAGAACTGAGACTGCAGCTCCAGGCTCTGAAGAAGCTCAGATGTCCCTGATGAGTGGGCCTCCCGATGTCCAGAACTGAGACCGCAGCGCCAGCCTCCGATGAAACTCAGATGTCCATGATGTGTGGGCCTCCTGATTTTCCAGAATTGACTGTAGCTCCAGCCTCTGAAGAAGCTCAGATACACGTGATGAGTGGCCCTCTTGATGTTCCAGAAGTGAGACTGCAGCTCCAACCTCTGAAGAAGCCCAGATGTCCATGATGAGTGGTCTTCTTGATGTTCTAGAAGTGAGACTGCAGCTCCAGCCTTGAAGGATGCTCAGATGGCCATGATAAGTGGACCTTTTGATGTTCCAGAATTGAGACTGCAGCTCCAGCCTCTAAAGAAGCTCAGATGTCCATGATGAGTGGCCCTCTTGATGTTCCAGAACTGAGACCGCAGCTCCAGCCTCCGATGAAGCTCAGATGTCCATGATGTGTGGCCCTCCTGATGTTCCAGAACTGACTGAAGCTCCAGCCTCTGAAGAAGCTCAGATGTCTGTGATGAGTGGCCTTCTTGATATTTCAGAAGTGAGACCACAGGTCTAGCCTCCGATTAATCTCAGATGTCCGTGATGAGTAGCCCTCTTGATGTTCCAGATGTGAGACAGCAGCTCCAGCCTCTGAAGAAGCCCAGATGTCCATGATGAGTGGCCCTCTTGATGTTCCAGAAGTGAGACTGCAGCTCCAACCTCTGATGTGTCTCAGATATCCATGATGAGTGGCCCTCTTGATGTTCCAGAACTGAGACCACAGCTCCAGCCTTGAAGGAAGCTCAAATGGCCATGATGAGTGGCCCTCTTGATGTTCCAGAACTGAGACCACAGCTCCAGCCTTGAAGGAAGCTCAAATGGCCATGATGAGTGGGTTTCTTGATGTTCCAGAATTGAGACTGCAGCTCCAGCCTCCAAATCAGCTCAGATGTCCATGATGAGTAGGACTCTTGATGTTCCAGAATTGAGACTGCAGCTCTAGCCTCTGATGAAGCTCAGATGTCCATGATGTTGGCCCCTCTTGATGTTCAGAACTGAGACCCCATCTCCAGTCTCCAGTGAAGCTCTGATGTCTACAATGAGGGGTCCATTTGATGCTCCAGAACTGAGAACTCTATTCTAGCCTCCACTGAAGCTCAGATGTTTATGATGAAGATTGTTTTTGATATTCCAGAGCCAAGATCCAGGTACAGCTACCACGGAAGCTCAGATGTTCATGATGAGGGGTCTTCTTGCTCTTCTAGAGTCAAGATCCCAGCTCTAGCTTGTGGTGAAGCTCTGACATGAAGGACTGGTCATACAATCTCACAGTCATGGACTGACTGGGAAGGGCTAGATTAGTCTGAGGTTTGCCATACTAAAGTTGGCAGAGGAGGCTGCTTTCCACCCACAGTCTGTGGCCCTCACTGGCAACATCAGAGCCAGCATCTGGGAGACACTGGGGTCCAGATGCCCAAAGGAAGATGGGGAGTGGGGACTGCTGTCAGGAGGAAGGGTGTCAGGAAGAGCATGGTAGCAGAAATCGTGGGCTGTTGGCGGGACACCATTGACAAAGCCTGCCCATGAGTGCGTACCTCTGCAGCAAAGTACTGTTTTATGCCTTTTAGTTGTGCTGGACTCATGGCTGGCTGTACACCAGCCTTTACCCATGGGTCTGCCAAGTTGGCTGGACGCTGGAATGTAACCCAAGCTCATTTCTGCGGCTTAGCTCCTCTGCCAGGGGAAGGTGCTAAATGCCCACTAGCCAGCCTGGTGTGAAGCTGTAGCCTTGAGGTTGGTCAGATCTGGTTGCCTCCTTCCAGCAACGGAAGTTCATTGAATTTGGGACTGGGACAGGGCTCCACCATCATGACGGACATGGAGATGGAATGGGCGGCGAAGGACGTCCCCACCCCTAGTACATGGGGACCAGATGGCAGCTTTCCAGATGCAGCTGCATTGTAGGCTGGGACCTTGAGCACCTTGACCATAGCTGTGGTCCTTCAGGAACTTGATTGGCACCAGGCTCTTTACTAAGCTGGAGAGAGGTAGTGACAAAGAAATAAGGCCACAAATATCGACTGGCTTAGAAACCCTGAGAATGTCCTGGGTCGATAGAGGCTAAGCCGTGAAAAGTTTCGACTGTGGGAGGAGACTGCTTAATATTATTCTGGGTATGCTGACTCGGACTCTTCAGACTTGGTGGTTCTGGAATCTGATACCCTCAGCTATGGCATTTAGACACAGCTACAGTAATATATCCCAGAAGCTGACATACTTTATGCAATTGGAGTCTGCAGGGGAAGGGAGCAGCTAGCAAGAGTTTTTGAAAAAACATGTCTTGTCGATGCCAACATCATTTTGGTGATATTTCCTGGAAACTCATTAGAATTTGGGACTATGCACACAAAAACTTCTTTCATGAGTAATTGGAACTCAAGGCCTTGGACAGAATGGAGGAGCAATGTTTTAGAGGACTGTCCCAGCCTACTCTGCCCTCATTTGACCAAGTTATTTTTAGGAGCGTTCCAAGAACAAACAATTACTAGAATCACTCATTACCGATTTCCTAGAAATCCCGACAACAAGTTCTGAGGCCAAATGCAAAACGGATGAGCCAGGCTTGTAATGTCGGCGAAGAACACATGAAATCTCCCTAGGGCCTTCTGCTCCCTGGAAACGGGCTCTGAGTGGGAGTGCAGTAGCCACAGGAAGGATGGACAGAGCTTCTAGAGCACTAGGCACTGTCACCTGACTTGAGTGAGGTAGCTCAGAGGTTATCACACAGCCCGTCCCAGGAAGTCACCAAGCTCTAGGATGTTGCTGGAGTGTGGTAGGCATTGTGCTGGGGATCTGGGGACAGAGGGGAAGGCAATTGAGCACCTGCCCCCCAAGTTCCAAATGGTGATCCTGAGGTTCCCATGGGGTCCCATGGTGGCCCCCTTGTCAGCTTCTCCAGTGGACAGATGAGGACACTGAGGCCATGAGAAGGGTCGGCTGCCCATGTGCTTTGAGCCTGGACCTCTCTCTGGAGGCCATGCCAGTAGACCCTATCTCAGACTGCCTCCAATTTTGCTGAGATTTGGGGAGAGCCCGGCGGGCAGAGGTGATCACCTGAAGTCATTCATCAAGAGAACAGAAACTGGACGGCTTTGCTCCAGACCTCCTGACCCCTTGGGCAGAGTGACTGTGCTGCTACCCATTGGCCAGGAGCCAGGAGTCTGGCCCTGGAGCCACGCCAGGAGACCAGACCAGAGGACGTGAAGGATGCTCCGCAAGGAACCTCGTCCTGGAGGCCAGGGGATCAGGCCCAGCCACAGTTTGTGTCCAACTTGCCCCTCAGAGTCTTCGTTTCCCTGCCACGTACGTTGTCCTCCTCATACTTGTTGGAGGGTCATTCTCTGGGGGGAGTCACTACTCAAGATTTGTGAGTTGTGCCCACTTGGCCAAATGGACCAGTGGCAGGGTGGCGGGGTTACCTAGGGAGAGGAGATCCTAGCCTTCTTCCTTCCCAGGAGGGATCAGTGAGGACCCAAAGTTCACTGACACCCCTAGCTTAACCGGAAGAGGAAGCAGGGGATGGAGACACCCTGGCTGCTGTGTCCTCCCAGACTACAGTAACTCTACCCTTCTCCTCACAGTGGCCGCGTCATGGAGATGGGAGCAGGCTCCCTTGCATGGAGGGCTGCTCTCAGTGGCCCCGGGAGGCTGTGCCCTAGTAGTGCCCTCCCCGTGCACCCAGCTCTCAGGTAGGGCCTCCCAGGATGGCAGTCCATCCGTGGAGGCTGGGCCCACCCTGGGTGGGTGGGAGTGGGTTGGGCGGAGAATGGGCAGTGCAGTGGGAGCAGGACAGCAACCAGCTGGCACCGAGAGGGAGGCCCAATTCAAGCCAGATGTCACTAGATCCGTTGGCAGAGGAGTGGGACCCTCCCACCCTGGGGAGACACTTGTTAGGCTACTTTGATAGTGGGAAAGACCTAATTCCAGGGGCTGCTGTTGTGGTCTTAGCGTAGGGCCCGTAGTGGTGCCCACTGGCTCCCCTGCAGCTGAGGGGCTCCCAAAGTGCCCTGGGGTGGGCCGGGTGGGCAGGGTGGGCTGGGGTGGGGGCTGGTAGGGTGTTGCGGAATACTACCTATATACCTGCACTTTACAAAGCACTTTATCTGTTTGCTTGGTGTTGGCTGGTGGTGGCAGGAGTGAGTGGACGCGTGCCTGGCTGTGGGCTGGGTGTGTGCCACTGCCCCCAGGCTGGGGCGGGGCTGGGCTTGCAGAGGGGCAGAGGCTGCTCTGGGTGTATGCACGTGTCCATGAGGCCTGGTGTCCACCCTCCGGGGTCAGAGGCGCCTTTGCTGTGACACCATGGCCAGGATTAAAAGACCACAGGATTAGAAGACCTCAGTACCCAGGATTAGAAGACCACGTGGCTGGGATGAAAGCCCCCCAGTACACCCCAGACCTGGCCTTCTGAGATTACTGCCCAGGCTGGAACTTGCCTCCTTCTAGTTATGTAGAATACACTATGACCCCAAGGGCCAGGCCTTAGCCCAAACCCCCAGGGCAGCCTGTGCCCACCATCTGCCTGTGTGCTACTTCCTGGGGGTCTCTGCCACCTGGGACCCTGGTCCAGGGGTTTAGTCGGCACCCTGCCACCAGCTTAGGTGGCCAGTGTTGGTGCTCGGGGTGGCCCCAGGCTAAGCTCAGATGTTAGCGCTGCCAGGGAGGGCTCAGTGTGCAGGGGACCCCAGCCTGGGGGTGGGTGTGTGCCCGGGACTGCCTGCACATGCCTGGGTGTGCATGTGTGTGTGCTTGTGTGAGTGTACATGTGGCCCGTGCATGTGCTTGTACGTGTGTGGCCTGGGCGTGAGCACATGAGTACATATGTGTGCATGTGTGTCTTGGTGTGTACATGTGTGTACACCATGTGAATGGGCATGTGTGTGCTGCTCTGTGCCTGTGTGGGTGCAGGCGTGTGAGGGAGACAGATGTTGGTGAGTGAATGGAGGTGAGAGACAGTGGGTCTCTCCCTACCCCAGATGCCCTAGTGTGGATTTCACATCCACCTCTCATTGCCTGCATGTGCCCCTGCCATGTGCCCCTCACAGCCTTGTCCACGAGCCCGTTTCTGGGCCTAGTTCTGCCATGGTGGGCATAAGAACAGCAGCCTCAGCCCCCCAGTCCCTACCCTTCACTGTCGCCCCTATTGCTGCTTCTTGGCACTGCTGCCCCAGATGGGGACTTTGCCCTCAGTAGCTGCTGACACTCTTTCGCCAGCTCAGCCCACTCTACCCAGTCTGTTTCTCCCTCCTGTGTCCTGGAGTGGAGCCTTCCCCTCCTCCAGCCCCCCAGCTCTTACCCTCTTCCCTGGGGTTTTGACCAGCCTCCAACTCCTCAGCTCCTACCCCCTTGCCTGGGATTTTGAGCAGCCCCCCAAGACCCCCCGCTCCTACCCCCTTGTCTGGGGTTTTGGCCAGTTCCCCATCCCCTAGTCCTTAGACCCTAGCTTCTGGGCAGCTCACAGTAGACGCTGAGCCACCTCATTGGAGGAGGGACAAGAATGGGTTGAGCACGGTTTGGCTGGGTGCCCAGCCTCCGCAGCCTCCTCAGCCTCCCCAGATGTTGCCCATGGTGTCTGCCACTGGGTGGCGCTGGCCGGGGACCTCAGGACCAGAGCTTGGCTGCTGCGCCACGCCTTCGATGGAGCCTCAGACCAGAGGACGCCTGTGCGGTTGGCCTGTGTGCTGCACCTCGCAGGTCAGTCCCCCACCCTGTCCTACGGCGTCCCGCCCCCTTTATCACCCAGGTGATGGTCTACCTGAGACTCAGAATCCAGAGGGCGATGTTTGTCCTCACAATGGATACATAGGCACGTGATGGCGTGGATTGAAAAGTGCCCAAAATGACATCGGACTTTCTTCCCCGGGGGGTTTGCCAGTGTGTTCGGAGTGCACAAATCGAGTGAGCTGCATTTGCAGTTGAGGTTCACAAACATCCGTGACAGACATGTATGCATGTTACGTACATGTTATTTGATGTGCCGGTTCCATCCTTGCAGCTCTTTAAGCTTGGTGTGAACATTCTGTTGCTAATTAAAAAATGGGCTGTGGGAGAGGGCGGCAGGTGGCTTTCCAAAACCGCCTTAGGGGGCGCACAAGGGAAAGGTTTGTGGACCCTGGTCTAGGGCAGCCACCATTCCTGGGCGACAAGGTTCTCGGGCTCGGTGCTTGTTCTCCACACTGCCCACGTGAGGGGCGTCCTGAAAACGCAAGGAGACGGGGTGGGGTGTTGGATGGGGTGGGGGGCTGGGCTGTGACCTGCAAGGGCCTTCCTGTGTCCTACCCTGACCCTCAGAGATTTCCAGAGGCTTGTGGGTCCTGGGTTCCTCCTCCTCCTGCTCTAGTCTTGGGGGGTCCATTTCACGCATGTCACTCACCATGGGCTCCATCCTCATGGCTCCCATCACCCCGCACTGCTCACTGTCACCTGCAACCGCTGCGTTCCAGGGCCTGGCCCATCCTTTCCTGTGGGCGGGTCAGCTTGGGCTCCCCTCCCCCCACTGGCCTCTGTCATCCTGGGCACAGCATCTCATCTCCATCACTGTGGACCTGGCCATCACCCATGCATCATCTGCCTCACCTCCATCATCCTCGCTTCGGGCTCCTCTGGCCTCCAGGGCCTTGTACATGGTAGGCTTTCATTCATTCGTGTGCACATCCGGTGAAGGTCTACTGTGTGCCAGGCCCTGCGCCAGGCATCGAGGAAGCGGACGCGGCCCTCGAAAGTGCACGCTTCGGGGAGACGGACACGAGACGGCGGATGGCAGAGAGCCTGGGCTGGGGGGCCTGGGGAGGTGGGGCAGAGATGGGCAATCGGACTGCTTCGCGGGGGCTGGGAGGGCTCTGCGCAGGTCCTGCTGAGGGATACCTGGAGGGAGCTTGCAGGTGCCCTTGCGCTTCCCCACTGGTGGCTGACACCTCAGAACAGTGCAGGAGCCCAGGCCCTCCCAGCTTTCTCACGGGGTCCCCTCTCCCAGGCCCCTGGCACAGTTCCTGCACCTCCCTGAGCCCTGGCTCCTCCTGCTCTGCACCCCATTCTCTGGGCCAGCCTCCTTCCTGTCCCTTCGTTAGAAGTCATGGCATCCTACCTGGACCCTTGGATGTTGGTCACATCTTTCCCTTGTCAGATGGTAAAACTGATGCTCAGACGGGTCCCCCGAATGTCACATGTCAGAACTCAGATGGGTTAAGGGCCAAATTTTGTGTTCTTTTCACCAAAGTTGGAATGAACGAACGAACGAATGAATGAATGAATGAATGAATGAATGAATGAGGAAGTTGTGGGTGAGGTGGGCCTTCACTTCTCCTGGCACCACCCTGGAGGGGTTTAAGGCTGTGTTGGAGAGCAGGAGTATGGGGTGCAGGAGGGGGCGTTACTGGAGGGGTGAGGGGCGGGCTGCTCTGGGATGGAGCCGGTCCTGCTTCTGGGGTCAAATCGGAGAATGGTGGATGAGGTGGTGAATGCTTTGTGCTTTGTGAAGCTAAATAGGCTCCACTGTAAACCCCCAGGTACGTTCTTGCTACTTCGGGCTGTTACCATGCACTTGGGTTTTCTAAGATGATGGTGTTTGGTTTGGTCTGTCATTTATTTCAATGTCTTTGCTTGGTCAAGAGTTCGTTGTTAAATGTCTATTTTGGAAGTCTCTAGGTCCTGGAGAGCTAGAATCTGGGACCCTCTGGTGTACGTGAAGACCCTGTGGATGTTCTGGGGGGAGGGGACATGGCCTTGTGTGGTATGATGATGGCTCAGATGTGTCCCCTTCAAGGATTGGGGTGGACTCAGTATGAGGGACCTTGGTTTCTTCAGATGTTTCAGGATTGTGCATTTGGAACTCTGCCTCTGGTGGATGGAATTCTGTAGCTTTTAGGGTTGTGGAGTAGCCCATTCCATCTGAAGATGAATAAGTACTTCTGTGGTCTGTGCAGACTGCCTCCGGACCTGAGGGACGAGATGGCTGCCGCGGTGTGTCAGATTCACACCAGCATGGCCATCCCTCTCTGAGGGAGGGGCTGTAGCGCTGGAATGTTCCCAAGGGTGAAAATTACTCTCAAAACCCTGCATTAACGAAGCCCCTCCTCCACTCCTGTATCACAGTGAGCCCCTCCTCCATTCTGATGACACTCCCACCCCTCTCATGTGTCACACAGAACGTGTGTCACATAACTGTCAAACTGAGCCCTTCTCTCACTCAGGTGTCACACGGAGCCTATCTATTCCTCAGATATCACACCAGCCCCTCCCTCCCTCATGAGTCACACTAGCCCCTCCCTCACTCATGTGTCACACCAGCCCCTCCCTCACTCATGTGTCACACTGAGTCAGTCCATCCCTTACTCCTGTGTCATACTGAGCCCTTCCCTCACTCATGTGTCACTTTGAGCACCCCCACTCATGTGTCACACCAGCCCCTCCCTCACTCATGTGTCACTCTGATCCCCTCCCTTAATCATGTGTCACACTGAGTTCCTTCCTCACTCCTGTGTCACACTGCGTCCCTCCCTTACTCATATGTCACACTGAGCCCCTCCATTCCACATGTGTGACCCTGATCCCCTCCCTCACTAACATGTCACACTGAGTTTCTCCATCACTCATTGTCACACCAGCCTCTCTCTCACTTATGTGTGACACTGAGCCCCTCCCTTACCATGTGTTATACCAGCTCCTCCCTCACTCATGTGTCACACCAGCTCCTCCCTTACTCATGTGTCACACCGAGTCCCTCCATTCCTCATGTGTGACTTTGAACCCCTCCCTCACTCAATGTGTCCCACTCAGCCTCTCTCTTACCATGTGTCACACTGAGCCCCTCCCCCATGTGTCATACCGAGCCCCTCCCTCACTCATGTGTCACACTGAGTCTCTCCCTTACTCATGTGTCACACCAGCCCCTCCCTCACTCATGTGTCACACTGATCCCATCCCTTACTCATGTGTCACTCTTAGCCCCTCCTAACTCAAGTGTCACACAGAGCCCATCCATTCCTCAGGTGTCACTCTGAGCCCCTCCCTCATGTGTGACACTGAGCCCCTCCCTCACTCATGTGTCATACCAGCCCCTCCCTCACTCATGTGTCACACTGAGTCCCTCTCTTGCTCCTGTGTCACACTGAACCCCTCCCTCACTCATGTGTCACATTGAGCCCCTCTCTCACTCCTGTGTCACACTGAGTCCTTCCCTGACTCATGTGTCACACTGAGTGCCTCCATTACTCATATGTGACTCTCAGCCCCTCCCTCACTCATGTGTCACACAGAGTCCCTCCCCACATTCATGTGTCACACCATCCCCTCCCTAACTCATGTGTCACACAGAGTCCCTCCCCTCATTCATGTGTCACACTGAGACCGTTCATTCCTCACGTGTCACTCTGAGCCCCTCCCTCATGTGTCACACCAGCCTCTCCCTCACTCATGGTCACTCTGAGCCCCTCCCTTACTCATGTGTCTCACTGAGTGAGCCCCTCCATTCCTCATATGTGACCCTGATCTTCTCCCTCACCAACATGTCACACTGAGTTCTTCCCTCACTCATATGTCACACTGAGTGCCTCCCCTCATTCATGTGTCACACTGAGCCCCTCCATTCCTCAGGTGTCACTCTGAGCCCCTCCCTCATGTGTCACGCTGAGCCCCTCCCTTATCATTTGTCATACCAGCCTCTCCGTCACTCATCTGTCACACCAGCCCCTCCCTTAATCATGTGTCACACTGAGTCCCTCCTTTCCTCGTGTGTGACTCTGAACCCCTCCCTCATTCATGTTCACACTCTGCCTCTCCCTTATCATGTGTCACGCTGAGCCCCTCCCTCACTCATATGTCACACTGTGCCCCTCCCTCACTCATGTGTCACACTGAGTTCTTCCCTGACTCATGTGTCACACTGAGTCCCTCCCTTACTCATATGTCACACTGAGCCCCTCCATTCCTCATATGTGACCCTGATCTTCTCTGTCTCCAACATGTCACACTGAGTTCTACCCTCACTCATGTGTCACACTGCTTCTCTCTCACTTATGTGTGACACTGAGCCTCTCCCTTATCATGTGTCACATCAGCCTCTCCCTCACTCATGTGTCACACTGAGTGCCTCCCCTCATTCATGTGTCACACTGAGCCCCTCCGTTCCTCAGGTGTCACTCTGAGTCCCTCCTTTCCTCATGTGTGACTCTGAACCCCTCCCTCATTCATGTTTCACACTCAGCCTCTCCCTTATCATGTGTCACACTGAGCCCCTTCATTACTCATATGTGACTCTGAGCCCCTCCCTTACTTCTGAGTCACATCAAGTCCCTCCCTCACTCATGTGTCACACCAGCCCCTCCCTCATTCATGTATCACACTGAGCCCCTCCCTCACTCATGTGTCACATTGAGCCCCTCTTTCACTCATGTGTCACACTGAGTTCTTCCCTGACTCATGTGTGATGCTGAGTCCCTCCATTGCTCATATGTGACTCTGAGCCCCTCCCTTATCATGTGTCACTGAGCCCCTCCCTTATGATGTGTCACACTAGCCCCTCCCTCACTCATGTGTCACACTGTGCCCCTTCCTTACTCATGTGTCACACTGAGCCCCTCCCTCACTCATGTGTCACACTCAGTTCCTCTATTCCCCATGTGTGACTTTGAGTCCCTCCCTCACTCATGTGTCACACAGAGTCCTACCCCTCATTCACGTGTCACACTGAGTGAGCCCGTCCATGCCTCACATGTCAATTTGAGCCCCTCCCTCATGTGTCACACCAGCTCCTCCCTTACTCCTGTGTCACACTGAGCTCCTCCCTCACTCATGTGTCTCACTCAGCTCCTCTATTCCTCATGTGTGATCTGAGTCCCTCTCTCATGTGTCACACAGAGTCCCTCCCATCATTCATGTGTCACACTGAGTGAGCCCCTCCATTCCTCATATGTGACCCTGATCTTCTCTGTCTCCAACATGTCACACTGAGTTCTTCCCTCACTCGTGTCACACTGCTTCTCTCTCACTTATGTGTGACACTGAGCCCCTCCCTTTTCATGTGTCACACCAGCCTCTCCCTCACTCATGTGTCACACTGAGTGCCTCCCCTCATTCATGTGTCACACTGAGCCCCTCCATTCCTCAGGTGTCACTCTGACCCCCTCCCTCACTCATGTGTCACACTGTGTCCCTCCCTCATGTGTCACACCAGCCCCTCCCTCACTCATGTGTCACACCAGCCCCTCCCTTAATCATGTGTCACACTGAGTCCCTCCTGTCCTCATGTGTGACTCTGAACCCTTCCCTCATTCATGTTTCACACTCTGCGTCTCCCTTATCAGGTGTCACATTGAGCCCCTCCCTCACTCATGTGTCACACTGTGCCCCTCCCTCATGTGTCACACTGAGTTCTCCCCTGACTCATGTGTCACACTGAGTCCCTCCCTTACTCATATGTCACACTGAGCCCCTCCATTCCTCATGTGTGACCCTGATCTTCTCCGTCTCCAACACGTCACACTGGGTTCTTCCCTCACTCATGTGTCACATTGCTTCTCTCTCACTTATGTGTGACACTGAGCCCCTCCCTTTTCATGTGTCACACCAGCCTCTCCCTCACTCATGTGTCACACTGAGCCCCTTCCTCACTCATGTGTCACACTGAGCCCCTCCCTCACTCATGTGTCACACTCAGCTCCTCTATTCCTCATGTGTGACTTTGAGTTCCTCCCTCACTCATGTGTCACACTGAACCCCTCCCTCACTCATGTGTCACACTGTGTCCCTCACTCATGTGTCACTCTGAACCCCTCCCTCGTGGGTCACACTGAGCCCTTCCCTCACTCATGTGACACACTCAGCTCCTTCATTCCTCATGTGTGACTGAGTCCCTCTCTCACTCATGTGTCACATTGATTTCCTCCCTCACTCATGCGTTACACAGAGTCCCTCCCCTCATTCATGTGTCACACTGAGCAAGCCCCTCCATTCCTCACATGTCACACCGAGTCTCTCCCTTACTCATGTGTCACTCTGAGCCCCTCCCTCATGTCACACCAGCCCCTCCCTTACTCCTGTGTCACACTGAGCCCCTCCCTCACTCGTGTGTCACATTGAGCCTCTCCCTCACTCATATGTCACCCTGAGCTGCTCTCTCACTCATGTGTAATACTGTGCCCCTCCCTCACTCATGTGTCACACTCAAACCCTCCCTCACTCATGTGTCACACCGAGTCCCTCCTCTCATTCATGTGTCACACTGAGTGAGCCCCTCCATGCCTCACATGTCACTCTGAGCCCCTCCCTCACGTGTCACACCAGCCCCTCCCTCACTCATGTGTCACTCTGAGCCCCTCTTTCCTGTCACACTGAGCCCCTCCCTCACTCATGTGACACACCAGCTCCTCCATTCCTCATGTGTGATCTGAGTTTCTCTCTCACTCATGTGTCACGTTGAGTGCCTTCCTCACTCATGTGTTACACAGAGTTCCTCCCCTCATTCATGTGTCACACTGAGTGAGCCCCTCCATTCCTCACGTGTCACACTCTCTCCCTACTCATGTGTCATACCAGCCCCTCCCTTACTCCTGTGTCACACTGAGCCCCTCCATTCCTCATGTGTGACCCTGATCTCCTCCCTCACTCAGATGTCACACTGAGCTGCTCCCTCCCTCGTGTGTCACACTGTGCCTTTCCCTCACTCATGTGTCACACCGAGTTCTTCCCTGACTCATGAGTCACACTGAGCCCTTCCCTCACTCATATGTCACACTGAGCCCCTCTCTCACTCATGTGTCACACCAGCCCCTCCCTCCCTCATGTGTCACACTGAGTCCCTCCTTTCCTCATGTGTCATGCTGAGCCCCTCCATTACTCATGCGTGACCCTGATCCCCTCCCTCACCAACATTTCACACTGAGATCTTCCCTCACTCATGTGTTGCACCACCTCTCCCTCACTTATGTGTGCACTGAGCCCCTCCCTTACTCATGTGTCACAGTGAGCTTCTCCCTCACTCATGTGTCACACCAGCCCCTCCATTCCTCATGTGTGACCCTGATCTTCTCCGTCTCCAACATGTCACACTGAGTTCTACCCTCACTCATGTGTCACACTGCTTCTCTCTTGCTTATGTGTGACACTGAACCCCTCCCTTATCATGTGTCACATCAGCCTCTCCCTCACTCATGTGTCACACTGAGTGCCTCCCCTCATTCATGTGTCACACTGAGCCCCTCCGTTCCTGAGGTGTCACTCTGAGTCCCTCCTTTCCTCATGTGTGACTCTGAACCCCTCCCTCATTCATGTTTCACACTCAGCCTCTCCCTTATCATGTGTCACACTGAGCCCCTCCATTACTCATATGTGACTCTGAGCCTCTCCCTTACTTCTGAGTCACATCAAGTCCCTCCCTCACTCATGTGTCACACCAGCCCCTCCCTCATTCATGTGTCACATTGAGTCCTTCCCTGACTCATGTGTGATGCTGAGTCCCTCCATTGCTCATATGTGACTCTGAGCCCCTCCCTTATCATGTGTCACACTGAGCCACTCCCTCATGTGTCACACCAGCCCCTCCCTCACTCGTGTCACACTGTGCCCCTTCCTTACT
This sequence comes from Macrotus californicus, assembly GCA_007922815.1. Taxonomy (NCBI): domain Eukaryota; kingdom Metazoa; phylum Chordata; class Mammalia; order Chiroptera; family Phyllostomidae; genus Macrotus; species Macrotus californicus. The sequence continues at coordinate 511 of VMDR010014081.1, read as the reverse complement.
CATGTATCACACTCAGCTCCTCTATTCCTCATGTGTGACTTTGAGTCCCTCCCCTCACTCATGTGTCACACTCAGCTCCTCCCTTATCATGTGTCATACTGCATCCCTCCATTCTTCATGTGTCACTCTGAGCCCCTCCCTCATGTGTCACACCAGCCCCTACCTCACTCATGTGTCACTCTGAGCCCCTCCCTCATGTCACACCAGCTCCTCCCTTACTCCTGTGTCACACTGAGCCCTCCCTCACTCATGTGTCACATTGAGCCCCTCCCTCACTCATGTGTCACACAGAGTCCCTCCCATCATTCATGTGTCACACTGAGTGAGCCACTCCATTCCTCATGTGTGACCCTGATCTTCTCCGTCTCCAACATGTCACACTGAGTTCTTCCCTCACTCATGTGTCACACCAGCCTCTCCCTCACTCATGTGTCACATTGAGCCCCTCTTTCACTCATGTGTCACACTGAGTCCTCCCTTACTCATGTGTCACACCAGCCCCTCCCTTACT
>VMDR010014080.1:0-24025 GCA_007922815.1 Macrotus californicus | reverse complement strand
AGAAGAGCTGACTCATTTACTGGGTAATTTTCAAATAAGCCAGTTCACACCTGTTTGTTTCTTTGTTTTAAATATGAAGCTTTTGCTTGAAAGTCTTGCCACTTTGGATTTCACTAATGAAAAATATGATAGATTCTACATTTCCCTTAAATAAATCCTATTCCAAGGATCCTGTTTTTAAAAACCTAGGATTAAAATAATATGTTTCATTCACTTTTGTTGGGCTTCACTTTTAAAGACTCATACCACCCATGATTTTAAGTACACATGAGCACACGCTCACACTTGCTCACATCTCTCGCACACACACTCTGTGGTGTATATAAAGAATAACACAGTGCGAGCAAGACGGATAGAGAAAACCAAGACACATCTTACTGGAGTGTGTGTATGTGTGTATCACGTGTTTAGTGGAAGTCTCCAGACTAGACTTCCATCTCTCTCATCCGTCTGAGAGCCCCTCCCCCTCCACTCCCCCTCCCCCTCACCTGAAACAAGCCATTTTGCCGGTCCCCCACCGGGTTCCTCCACCCTTTTCTCTGCACAAGCTCCTTATGCCACTGTGTGACCCACTTCTTCCCCTCAGCTCTGCTCTCCCTCAGGCAGCCTTCCTGAGCCTCCCCTTTGCAGTCAATTAACATCTTGTTCTGTCTTGTCTTGTATCATTAATACTATCTTTACATGATGGACCATTTTATGTCGCTTTACACAGCAAAAGTACTGACTTTACAAAAGTCACGTACATCATTTTACCTTTCTAACCAAGCACCGTTTTAGAGGTAATTCGTAGATGCTCAAGCAAGTTTCGTTGAAAGAATGACTGGAGAAATTATGTGATGTATGATTTTGGTTGTCCTGGTGAAGTTTAAAAGTACTGATTGCATCATTTCCTGTAACAGAATCTGTTACAGGACTAAACTAACACAGGGCAGATCATTAGCATTTCTTTGCAGACAATTTGGACCGGAAGCCAAGCAATCAACTGTTTTGTCAGATGTAGCTACTGACTTTAAATAAAACGGAGCAATCAGCAGAGAAAAGGTAATTTATTCACTAACCATTAAAATGATTATCCAAATGTGAGTCCCAAATTGCAGATAAGCAGTACTTCGACAATATATTATTTATATTGTCCTAAATGGTGGGAAAATATTGTAAAAACAAAGCAAAACAAAACCAGGTGTAGTTAGACTCTGCCTCTAAAATCCCAGTTAGCAAATAAGATTTAAAACCCAGGGAGGAAGTTTCCCCCAGAACTTGAGTGTGGGGCAAAGGTAAACATTGGTCTGAAGTTTGAAAAGGCTGAGAGTCAGGGGCCTTGGGTGAATCACTGGTCCTCTCTCAGCCCCAGCTGCTTCAGATCAAACACAAGCCAGCGATGCTCAGCCACACGTGTGCCGGGCAGCTCAACGGTTACCACGAGCACTCGGCAGAGTGCTACAGGGCAAAGCGGATTTTTAAAGTCCCCCAGTCTGGTACTGAAAAACAAAGTCCCTGCATTTGAGAAATGTTTGCTGTCTGGATTTAAATGTGGATTCCCGAGGGCTCCTGTCAGGACGGTGCCCCATTCTACCGTTTCCTCACAATGTGAAAAACAGTAGATGCACGGAATTAAGGTTCAGGTTAATCAAAATATTGCCTGACAAAGCAAATAATTGAATTGTACTTGCCGTGCACTGTGGTAGACGGTAATTAACATGCACCATCTTCAACACTGGAGTACAACTTCCAATTTCCATTTTAACATCATAGAATGCTGTCTACACATTTTTTAATGGTGCCCATGATAATAATATATTCTCTTTTTAATCATATTCCACGTTGAAAGAAATGAAGCTTGCAATTTTCCCAGGTGCTTACCAAATTACTACTGCAAGCTAATTCTCATCCCCCAAGTTAAGAGTTTCAGCAGAGAGCACATTAACAGCCCGCGTATGCTCTTCCTGAACAACAGAAGGCAAGGTAATATGTGTGCCTCAATTATATCCAGTGTGCGCATTTATAGCCCCCAGCGGGCAGCAGTGAGAAAGCTGTAAATGTGCTCGTCCTGCTTTTTCAATGGTCTGCTCTATTATAGTCAAGAAAGCCCAGGAAAAGAAAGGGGAAAGGAGGCAGAGAAGATGAATGATAAGAAAGGCACTGAGAAAGAAATAGAAGAAAACATGATTTAATGGGGAATTGATAAGAAATGCAAAGTAAAAGCATCGATTTAAAAAGTTTTCTACTAGCCCTGGCTGGTGTTGGCTCAGTGGATTGAGTGCCGACCTGCGAACTAAAGGGTCATGGGTTCAATTCCCAGTCAGGGCACATGCCTGGGTTGTGGACCAGGTCCCCGGTAGGGGGCACATGAGTGGCAACCACACAGTGATGTTTCTCTCCCTCTTTCTCCCTCCTTTCCCCTCTCTCTAAAAATAAAGTCTTTTAAAAAAAGACTCACTTTTAAAAAATAAAATAAAAAATAAGTTTTCAATTAAATTTATATCTGTACTTACAAGCATCGGTATGCATGAAATACACATACGTATTCCCTATTCTATGCACTCTATTTTACATATCTGTATGATGTCATGATGAAATGGTCAAGAACATCTTATTTGTCAAGGATAGTCTACAAATCAAATCACGTAAGGAATGATTTATAGTCTCTACCCGGAAATAGACCTCGGGAATACCTATAATTTGTTCAGGTGACTCCATTAATTCCTATAAACTCAAGACAAACCTGTTTTCCTTCCTTCTAAAAAACCTTAAGGAGCAAGGTCAATTTGCAATATGTAATTTGAATTTACAAAATGTAGATCCAAGGAACTTAAAACATTGTCCCACATATGTGTATGAGTTATGAATTTACAGTTCTATGAAATAATGCTTCACAAATATAAATTACAAGTTACGAATAACAGTTACCCTATTCTTCTTCTGCCATTCAATGTGCACGGCCTTGCTGAAATGTTAAAACACTGCAGATGCAATCGGTGGTAATGAAGGAATGTTTGTTCTGAGTATTTGTCCTCTTCGATAATGCAGCGTGATAGGATGGAACAGTTAAATGTGGTCCACAAAGCTCACCACATTCTTAATGCTAACCTGCAAGGCTTCTAAGGACAAAACTGTAGACAGTCAACAAAAGAATTTTGAAGTTAAAAATAAAATATATATGAAACTTTGATCACATTATTTCCAGTATTATTTTTCCAAGATACTAAAAACATTCAAAGTTGTTTATCAAAGACAATGGTTTAAGCATCCATTTTTATTTTTGTATTACCACTGAAAAAATGAGAACTAACAAAATAATAATCCAAGCAATCTGCGGCTCACTGAATTTGCACAGCTCCCTTTTTCTTTTCTGTCATCTTCATGTGACGTAAGGTGACACAATTCGAAAAAAAGTCTTCTCTTTCCTGTTTGCTTAAGGGTATTTTCCAACCCAGATGCTGAACGGGGATGAGGCCAAAGGATCTCTCCTAATTTGGTTTCTGTACTTGGCTCTCGTCACTTATAACCTTCGAAATTCTACGGAGCCGAGCGGCTCTCCAGGGCAGGACCGCAAGCACAGTGAGGACCAGCAGCACCCACTGCACCAGCACGGTCCCAGTGCCGTTCCCAGTGGAGAACAAGCCAAACCGTAGCACCTCTAAGTGAGAGAACGCCCAGGCTGGCAGGAAGCTTAAAAGTCTCTCTGTCTCTCTTCTTCAATCCTATTTTATAAGTGATGAAAGGGTGTTAATACTAAATTACAAACATGTTCACTTACCCTCTTGTTAGAATCCTTCAAACATTACAGGGAAGATCAAGTATTTTCATGACATGCATGCGTACATGTAGGTTTGGGGGTTATTTTCTTTCTTTATAGACATATATCTTGTCGCTCTTCAACACAAGCCCTCCAGGTTAGCCACACTGGGTCTCCCACTCATATTCTAGCATTTCAACCATCCATGTATTTAGCACAAGCCATGTCTCTGCTTCATCAGCTCCCTGCCTTATCTCAGTCACCACCGGCTTATCCGTGGCGATTCTCGGGTGTGTTTGGAGTCCATCTCAGGTGTTGGCTTCCTGCCGATTCCTCCCGACACGTTCTCAAAGCTCCACTATTTCTTCTTTGTGTATCCTCTCTCACTGAGTACGATGACCTAGACAGTGTGTTGTATTTTTTGTTTGTTCTCAGTCAGAAAGCTTGAACAAGAATAGGCAGCTCATAGGCATGTGAATGTGGCATAAACATCTTCAACAGTGAAGCCACTATGGGCTAGGACACACTCACTTGAAAGTCCAAGTCACTCCAACACATACATAGTCTTGAAAGATCAGGTGTGTATTTCAATCTTTAAAGTTGCTAAAATAAATGGAAATGACATAAGCTAGTAACAATGGGAAGGATGAACAAACACATCGATGATACTCATAAAGGCCAGGATTCATGCCTCCTCCACCCTTACAAGACAGACCCCTGAGCCACAATCAAGGGATTGTTCCCCATGTCTAGGATGTTCTAGGGGATGTTTGTCTATGGAGGGAAAAGCGAAGTGGAGCAACCATTTCATCAGCAAGTCCCAGCTTTGTGCTCTTGCCTGTCAACATGTATGAGATAAAACAATGTGAGAATTGGCTTATGTAGCTGGATACAAACATTCCAAAATGCATATCAAAATCACATTTTTTAGGCATCTGTGAAAAAACTTTGTAGTGTATGCCCCATAGAGGAAATTACTAAGAGTCCTTTCAAAATGAAGAACTCCATTAGTAATGCACCGAATACTGAGATACCAACTGCAGACTTCTGCAAGTTCTTGTGTTAATTCAGTGCTTCCTGTTGTTGTTGAAGAAAAGTATATGTGCCTTCAGGGATGCTAGGTACTATTTCTATTTCTATCTGTTCTGATCTCCAGTTTGGGGGAGATACATTACTAAAGCTTATCTGAACCAAAGTTGACTGACAGAGATAGATACGTCAAACATGAATATGTGTTCAATTAATACCTGCCAATTGCCTAAGCATTTTCAAATTTCAGAGGAGCAAGTTAGTGAACAGTTAATGTATTTATTTTTTCTAATTTCTATAAGATTTATTTCTATATTTTTAACTTTAAAAAATACTTGAATAGAATATATTATCTCAGTTTCCAGAGAACACTGATTCAATATTATGTCATCAATTTTAGTAAATATATATACATGCATATTGACATGCATCATGCAAATACTTGCTTACTCACCTAATGTATTCAACAGATGTTACTGAGAACCTACTATACAACCCATAATAAATTTCAAAATCATTTAGCCTTTTTACCCTACTACAGTAGAAGTGATTGGCAAATACCCAGTGTTCTGTATACAAAGGCACCAAAAGTAAGGTTTTAGAAAAGTTTTACTCCGCAGATAAACTTGCCTTCAGTTTCAGATGATAAAAATGAGTCTGTCACTCACCTTTGCATCACCTGAAATGCCTACCATCATTTCTTACCCAAAATCCAGTTCAATAGAGTGCTGGGTTGAATTCACTAATTTTATCTCAGCTGTCAAAAGTATAGGAGAAAGTTTATTCATTTAGGAGGCTTGATTGCTGCTCATTGTTTCATCTCAAGAGTTTTTGCTTGACATTTTCTTACTTGTGTTAAGGTAATGCAAACATTTTGGAAGCAGACAGAATATACATGATCTACAGGCTATGACACTCTTCCTTTTCAAATCATTATCTCATACTGCGGGGTCGTTACCAGTGAAGCACCTGCTATTGAGTGGCATTATGTGCACTCAAGTGATGCAAAATTCTTGCCTAACAGAAAGCCATGACAGCAACAAAATAGAGCCGTAAAAAATGATGAAGTAACAATGCTCTTATCAAACACTCCCACCTTCCCCGCACCTAGCTTACAAACTCACTGCGGACACTCAACTCAGCACATGCCAGCCATGGCCGTGAGAGCTGCCTTTCTTCAGACTCCCCAATACCTTTGACCTTGAAGATGTAATAAAACTTAAACTACAAAAAAAACATAATATCTTCATTATTTTCAGCTTTCCTAATTGTTAAGCTAACCCTATTTTGCCCACTTTTAAGCTGCTTTCACTGGAGAACAGCCCCAGGTATTGGTGTGCAGTCCCTGTGGGGTCGGTGTCACAGGGAAATTCGTTCCCGCATCACTGCCATGTCTGCAGCTCTGGCTGTAAATAAAGTGCATTCTAAACAAACTCTCGCTGACTTAGAAATTTTTTCATGGTACTGAGGTATGAGCCTATAGAACCAGAAATATAAAGGAAATAATTTACATAAACACACAAGCGTGCACACACGCAATGCCAAGAAATTTGTGAGTACATGTAAGTTTAGCAAATCAAATATTTTTTTCATAGCATCAGTTCTGTTTCTAACCATATTCAGGGGTAAGAATGATAATTTCTTTGGATTAAAAGAGAATACGAAGAGAAAGGAGGAGAAAAATGACGCATTATGTAACTTACATTAACAAACCAGCTTCCTTTTTTAGTTTATTGATTTTAGAGAGAGAGGCAGGTGGGGGGAGAAAGAGAAAGAGAGACAGAGAGAGAGATCTGTTCTTGCACTTCTCTGTGCATTCGCTGGTTGATTCATGTATGTGCCCTGACCGGGTATCAAACCCACAACCTTGGCGTACCGGGATGACACTTTAACCAACTGAGCTACCCAGCCAACACATGAGCTGTGCTTTCTGAGAAGAAAAATATGTCTTCTTCTATTGTGTTTCAATCCTTTATTTTTTTCCAGTAACTGGCTAGTCATACTATGAAGAAAAGAAAGGAAGGAAAAAAAAGAATATAAAGCCACTAAATTTTTCATAGAAACATCAGCCATCGTCAGTCTTGGCCAAACACTTAACCTCAGATTTATCTTGCTTCCTTTGTTAGGTCTGATTCTTTGTGCTATCACAATAATTTCTAATCTTATATTAAAGTAAGATATAATGATGACAATCTAAAGAATGAATAAAAATATACCATAAGGAAGACCTAAATGGAATGATTTTTCAGAGTTTCCTGGGAGATGTCAGCACCAGGTCTTTAAAATAGCATTTTATAATGTCGAAGGAGTTTTTTGACACTAGGTTTGCCACTGAGTAGCATTAAAAAACAAATTAAAAATGTATGCCAAGCTAGAAAGTACTTTTGCATAGTAACGACACCACTTAGGTGTGCGGAGGTATCAATCTACTTGTCAGCAAAACAAAACAAAACAATGTAATCTTTTAACGACTTGTCTCTGGATTTCTGCCTCAGCTACTTAGGAAATAATTGCTAACTTTTGAGGCTACATGCATTTTCGAGACAAGGGATACCTGAACTAGAAAAATCCTTCCCATTGAATGATTAATCTATCAAATGATGAGTGATGATTTTGGCACAACTAGGTCTTTGCTACTGTGATTTTCTGTAGATTTAATATGCACCTACCTTTCTATTTAATTGTTTGCTTGTACTGCCTCGTGTAGACACTGTACATCTGACCAGAATTATCAGAACAAACAACGAGAAATCCAAGTCATCTCCATTCCAACTGACTCCACGGGATGACACACCACCAGAGATATTTCTTAATATTAGAAGCCTAGCAAAGGAGACATCAAACGTGCTGGCAGCTCGGCAGCCAAGACTCTCAATAACCCAGGGCACTTTGTATTCCCCACCGGCGGCCATTACACAGCTCCGGTGACAGCCTGCTTCAACTTCATCATGCAACCCATGGGGACAGAAACTCATAACTGGCTTTCCACACAGAACCTTCAGATCAAAGGTAATAACCACAGCCAGGCAGGATGGGAGGGGCTAAGAGTGAAGCCCTGAACACAAAAGCTGGGGGAAAAAGCAGTTTGACATAAAACTGATGAAAACAAGCCCAGAAGGACAGTTTCTTCAATGTTAATGGCAAGAAAAAAAACAGGCATCTTTGGAAGACATGCTTTGGAGAGTTCCAAAACTGGGTTCTTGCAGGAGCTGTGGCTGTTGGTGTTAAGGGATTGTGTACAATTTCTATACACCATTTCCCACACATATACAATCGCCAAGGATGAGATAGAAATGTCTCTGAACGTGCCGCCAAGCACATCAGTGGGTCTATTCCTTCTAAACACTCAGATTATTAACCTTACCTCTCCTAATTATACTTCAATGTCTTTAGCATTGCTGAGGAGCAGCTTCTTACCAGTCATGAGAACGTGTGGTTAAAATTGTAGGAATTTTGTGTGCCAGTTATTGAACAAATTTTATTAAAAACCAGGTAAATTTACAATGAAATAAATGATACTAAAACAAAGGTAGTGCATGAAAAAAATCATCACTGTTTAATATTTTTACCAGATATTACTGTTAACTATACTCTCGAAGATTTTTACATCTATGATCTATAAGATAGAAATACCGTGTAAACTGTCTAGTGATCCTCAACACGGTAGAAGCTGGAAATCAGCCACAGCAGAAGTATTTACACCATGGAAATGAGCAAACGCTACAAATCTCAGCTCTGCCTCCTCTCCAAGGGTTGGTGCTCCGTACTTACCAGCACATCACTGAGTCAAGGTGTCCGGTGTTGTCACTATCAGACTTTGCATTTGGAAAGAGGGACAGTCACTCCTGCCACCATACACCTTTGTCAAAATATAAACTAATAATTTCACCACCCCTTCTCGATGCCGTTGGAGATAAGCCAGTTTTTCCATAGGAGTCTCAGGGTTTTTACTAAGCTTAGCTTAGCAACCAACTTTGTCCATGAGATGGCTTCAGCAGGTTCCCTTGAACCACATGTCATTCCTCTTAAACCTTTAAAACAGTTTCAAGGTAAAAAAAAATCTTAAAAACATTGTTAAATGTTGTCCTTTTACATTTAACACAGTAGGCATTCCTACTTCCATGCCTTTCATAATCCCCGATGGGTGTTTTATACGTGTTGGGAGTTAACTGAAATAGCAACCATGCAAATGACTAACGACTTCGGGGCCACAAAACGATGAGTCATCGGCTGTGATGGGGACGTGGGGGAAGCCCTGCCTGTGGACTTGAGGCAGCTGTGTGACCAGACTTCACCATCGGGACAGCCTGGCTGACCGCCATCCCAGGACGATGGGACAAGCGGCGTACACCGGGCAGAGGGCACCTGCACGTGGTCAGCTGGGTGTACACCCCCGGTGTTTTCAAAGAGCAGCTCTGGGTTGTTGACAAAATCGTCCGGATCCCATGCGAAGCAGAAACGAAGGCAGACTTCAGTGTCAAGTAGACGGTTGAGTTTTAAGCTTGCAGAATTTAATAAACAGGTTTTAATAAAAGCTAAAGGGCAGCTTTCTCAAGAATTGAAAAGTAATCTGAACTGGTTTTAATAGGTGGATAGTATTAAAAATGGCCTTAAAAATGTTCTGGGCCAGCCTCAGTTTCTGAAAGATAAATAAACATTCATCCAAGGGCTGTGGCATCTAATTTATTTTGAAATATCATAAGAGGAAAAAAGTCTATTTGGCATTCGCTGCTAATATAGTCCATTATTTAATAATTATTGTAAATCACAACCAGAGACATTGAAACTAAGAACAATCTAACAATGGCCAGAGGGGAAGGGGGAGGGAGTAGTAGGGGGAAGGGTTTCCAGGAAACACTATAAAGGACACATGGACATAACCAAGGGGGAGGGTGGGAGCAAGGGAGGGAGGTGGGATTGGCTGGGGTGGGGGGAAAATGCAGACAACTGTAACTGAACAACAATGAAGTAATAAAAAATAAATAAATAATTACCGTAAATCAATTTCCTATTTTTAACAAACTTTTCTTTTACTACAGTTACATCCACATAGGTTAAGTGAAGAATCATTGTTAAAATACACACTGGCCTTTCACCACTTACGTTCTCATAAATCAGGTGACTGTGGGCTGTCATTAAGAGGAAATGCAAAGCAGACCCCAAAACGATCGCTCTCAGGTGTATAGTACAATTTTTGGCAGAATTAAAGAAAGCACAATTATGTACTTGATTAGAGTACAAATATATGTAAGATAATACTAAGAGTAGAAAAATAGTTTTTTCTCTTTCTATAATTTACATACTGCTTATACTTTCAATGTAGACTCTATAGATATATTCATGAGTTAAATAAAGCATTGAATCTATGGTGTTTGCTAGAAAGTTATTACATTTAAATTGAAAAATGACAGCAATTTTAAACATTTTCTGCTAGTTTAAACACTATGTAAAAGTAATCACGAGGTAAAAAATAAAGATAGCTACAATGTAGGTGGTGACAATTATCGCTTGGAAGTTCCTACAGTTTCCTTTTGTTTAAATAAGCCATGCTCCCCATTACTTGAAAAGCAAACTAGTTATATGCTGATAAATGTATAAATATATTGAATTTTAAAAGCATTTCTCTTAAAATGCAAATTTCAGGATATGAGAATCCTTTGTGAACTTCAGGCTAAAAAGATAAAAGAAGCAGTTCACTCTTTGAGTTCTATGGGGAATGTATATCTGCCTGTTGGTTGGCCAACTTTTTCAGATAAAATGGAATTTTTCTTCTCATTTCAAAAGAACATGTAAATATTTGGGGACTTGGACATAATTACTCAGGGGGAACAGCCACTATGAATTGTGTATAAACTACTTGTTTTTGTTATCTACTCTGACGGAAAAGAAAATTTAATCAGAATAAGTAAATTTACATAAATCTATAAAGTTGAACTTAGTGGATATTCCTTTTATACATTAAAAAATCAAATTATCTTGCAACCCCAGGTGAAAGCCAGGAATAAAGAACTACCCCTTACTTCTATTTGTTCACTTGCCAACATTTTCATTACAACAATGAAGTAACTATTTTTACCAACCTCCAGTCAGCACTGTAGCTGTCAAAAGAAGAGAAAACTTGTAAAGCTACAAATTTCATTTATTTTTTTATTTTTTATTGATTAGAGAGAGAGAAGAAGGGAGAAAGAAAGAGCGAGACATCGATTTTTTTGTCCCACTTATTTATGCATTCATTGGTTGATGCTCATAGGTGCCCTGACTGAGGATCAGACCCACAACCTTGGTGTATTAGGATGACAGTGTAACCAGCTGAGCTACCTGGCCAGGGCCGATAAATAAAACTTTTAAATGACATTTAAGTTACATGGTAAAAATTTATGTTGGCCTCCTATTAAAAATAATGTTTTTTCCATAATTAAAACTTGGGTCTATTTAATTTCCTATTTTCTACAAAAAGTGCCTGAATTTAAGGAGACTATTAAAGTCTAAAAGTGTCTCAAAGCTAAAATAAGAAATAATAAACATGTGATAAATGGTAAATTTCTTGACCCTCCGTCCAGTCTATTTTCCTATAAGAAGTTGGTCTACTTCATTACATTTGCAAGAATGTAAATTGGTGAATGTTCTGTAAATCACGGTTGAGAAAGGTGCTAGGTTAGGTAAACAAATACATAAAATTAACGGCAGCCTCAGCAAAATCAGTGTGGATCTGCCCGATTCCCCTAGGCCCAGATGCAAGCAGCAGTGAGGGTAGAACCCGGGCGTGGAATGAACTTCCTTCCTTCATTTCGCTCCAAGGGAATGAAATACAGTCCAGGGAGTGAAGAGGAGAAATATGGACCGAGAGCCTTCATTTCTGCATTGTTCAGTTTTGTTTCAAATCACATTATGTTTTGTTTCAACTCAGTTTTGTTTCAAACACAATGATATGTAGGAATCGAATGGTAAATGTTTATAGTCTGCGGGAAAATGAAACAAGAAAGATTCAATATGTCATCTGCTGGCTTTGAATACTTTGAGTTTCCAAGAGCTGCTTCTTCAGCATGAACATCCCCAGAGGCCCCAGACAAAAAGGGAGGCAGCCACAGCTTAGCCCTAGACCAGTGACAATGGAACAGTAGTAGCAGGTGTGTCCAGCCAATCAACTTCTTTGTGTCCACTGTGAGGTACCTATGGCTGTAAACAGGTATTTTGTTTTCTGTGAGCTTCTGAAGCCTTCGGTGTATTCTGATGTCTATCATTAGGCTTAAGTCAATGATTTCTCTGAGTCCCCCCAACTTAATATCGTTTGTCTTTGGCTGGAGATGGTATTTAAGGTGGTGGTCTGGCACTTTTCAGGGCGTTAACGCCCCTGGGTCTCTCCCAGGTAGAAAGGAGGCAGACAATGTTATTAAACTTCTGTTTGCTTTTCTCCCATTTACGTGCCTTTTATTACAGGGTGTTCTAAGCCAAGAACCTAGCAGAGTAGAGGTGAAATTATTTTTCTTCCCTGCAGTTCAATGAATACATTAAAAAAATAAAACTCTAAAAACTCTATGATGGGAATGTTATTAGACTCAGTTAAGATAATTTTTGCATGCCTTTGAGGGAAATATTTTGAAGTATTCTAACCACCACATAAGGCTTTTCATGTGACATTTTAATTATTAAATTTTTATTAACTGAAGAGGTATTCTTTAAATATTGTTGCCTTGTTTCTATTAAGACAACACGATTACAATGGACACTTCTATGCTTTCAAATATCTTCATCTAAGCTGGTATCAATAACCTGATGTTAGAGTAATTGATTTCAAGCCAGCTTATATTGTCTTACTAGACCTAAGCTTTGAATTTTCAAGAAATTTGTGACAGCTGCAATTTAAGACATCGGTAGCTTAAACTCGGCTATGAGCAAGTGCTATAAAAGAGGACGCCCTTTACACCACCCAACTGTGCCGGGTATTAAACATTTACCTGAACACCTCTCAATAAATCCTTGTTTAAGAGAAATAAGCAACTACAAAGGTCATTAAACTCTGCAAGACACGTGTCTACCACACGTTCAACAGAAGATTAGCCCAAGGCTAAGTATGGCTCTCTATTTGCATCTCTGCCCTTCCTTGTCAGCCCAGAGTCAAAATAAGTATATGTAGATTTGGTAGATCTTAGATAAATTCTTAAATACCAATAATACCTGTAAATTGCCCTAGATAATCCAATCGCATTTCCTCTTAGCCTTCCATTCAGCCCTAAGCTAAGTGCTGTCCCAAAGTGACTGCACCATTCACTGCCTTTTCTTCCACTTGAATGCTGTTGGCCTGGAGCATGGGATGGGTTTCCACACTGGCTGTGTATTTCCCAAGTTAGTCTAGAAAACTAACATGCTCTAATGTGAACTCACGTCTTCATCTTCATTCCCATCCATCCTTCCCTGTAGAGACATTTGCATTTTATTTGGCCACACACTCAAATGTAAGTTACCATGGGGTATCCAATTACCTATGCAGTGGTTCTCCGAGCATCGGCATTACCTGAAGTGCACAGTCAGGGCCCAGTTCCAGGCCACTGGGTCAGAAAGGCTGGGAGCTGGACGTGGCAGTCTGTCCTATAACAAGCCCTCCAGGAGATGTTGGTGTGTGTGGAGTCTGAGAGGCAGCGCTTCATGCTGAACGTGTTGTAACGCCAGCCATCCTACCCATTGACCTGCAGAGCACCTGGAATACACTCAGGGAAAAACTGAAAAGTAGTTTTGGATGAATGTATATTCATTCTTTCAAACATACAATCAATGCTAAAACACTTTGCACAAAAAAATCAGTCAGGGGCTGCTCCGTTCCTGAGACCTCTCTCCCCAGAAGGGCTTGCACCTAGCGCGACACCAACTGATCCCGTTTTGTAGTTCTCATTGCCTTGGAAAAGACGCTGGGGAAGCCAGTCAGTGCTTGGTCCAGGGCTTCGGGTGCTCGCAGGAAAGTGCCCAGAAGGCGATGGCATTGTCACACTGATCCTGTTAGGAGGAAGGACGTTTAAGCTGCTGTAGTTGGGCCTCTCTTCAGAGCCCTGCAGCAGACTTTTCTAAAGAATGATGAAAAAGCAGTGAAAGGAATGAGATTAGGGTCCAGACTGTAATAGTAAGGGGGAAAAAATCAAAAGGCTTTTATCAAAGAGAAAAAGCTAACAGCGGCTTTAATCTTGCACGGCTCCCAAACACCTCCCCCTGAGAGTGCCACAGGTGTGCTCTGTGAGCAGGTGAGCAGAGTAAGGATGCTGTCAGGCTGCCGTGGATTCTTGTCTGGAATGCCTTCCTCCAAGGCACCCTCTGCATCCTGGTACATCTTAGTGCAGGCCATGTTTTAGCTGCTCCTTTTCAAGAACTGAAAGGTTTCGCAGACCCGGCCAGGGCTCATAGCCAGTAAGCCAATGAGACTGCCCCAGCAAAGGTGAGGAAGAATGTATTAGGAAGGCCATAAGCTTACCAAAGAGGCATAGATTCTGTTTTCATTATTTCTAAATGGATGTTATTGTTAGCTACCAGAATAGTTCAAGGTAGATTTTGTTTTTGAAGTCTAAAAGCCAAAGGTAAATGGAGAGTTTAATGAATTTGAACAATGTAACAGGGAGGGAATTCCGAGATGTCCTAAATTGAATTACAGCAGGCTGAGTGGAAGGAAGCGGCCAGCGAGGTTAAAGAGTTAGTAACCGCCGGGCAACACCAGCGGAGAAGGTGTGGTGAACGTGGAGTGACTTCCAGGTGGCTCTTTCTGAGATTGCGGAAAGGGAATAGCCAGGGGCCATCCTGGCCCTGGGGGCCTCTGCTTCTTGCTGATGCAAGAACTTTCTTGACTTTTGCCCACAAAGCACCCAGGAACATCAAGTACTACTTTCTCAGAGGCTATTCACCTATTTCAGAACTTTCCCTGCTTCACCTTTTCCCAACCCTCCTTACCTACAGCCATCTTTTCAAACAATGGCCATCTTTCTTCCCCAAACTGTCTCCTTGAAACAATACCATCAGCTTCCGAGCTGAGCCTGTCTTCTTCATCTGTCCCTGCTGTGGCTGCTGCTGGTGTGGCTTCCACACCAGGACCTGGTCCTTTTCTGGCTAGGGTTTGGCTCAGTGAGTCCTTTCCTTAAAACAGTTTTCAGCCTTTCACGGGTTTTAACAAAAGTAACAATTTTGACTGAAAGGACAGGGATAGTACTAACGTTATTTCTGATAAAACTGGTATTATCTCTGGTAAAAAAAAATGATATGATACAGGTATACTCCTGAGAGGCAAAGACAAAAGTTTCTATTTCTTCATTCTCTGCATTGTGAAGGCCAGCTAAGGTCTTACCATCACACAGGTATTTTTGCTTCTTAGATGGCAAGAGCCTTTCCATAGAGTAGGACAGGAACATCTATGGCTGTGACAGCAAATCAAATGGTGATCTGTGAAAGTCCTTCTGCTGTCCCAGGGCTTTTGTACCTGGCAGTGGTATTTTGGCCAATGTTTTCATACAATTCCCAGCAGGTCTTGAAACTGGGAGCTCCGTGCCCGTGGCCAGGTATCACTGATATCTGATTTCAGTTTCTGTTGTTTAATGAAATTCATGAGTTAAAATTTGTCCTCCCCTTGTTCCCTTCATTCTGTATGGAGAGCTTTTCATCACAGTTCAGAAAACAACTTAGTATCATGTGATGAATCTCTCTGCAAGCATTTGTGAGGAGAGCACCACATTTTCTCCTATGTAAAAGAATAAAATAAATGATGGCACTTCTAACAGTAAAGATAGACATGACTAGAAAAATGGCAAGTACGGTATTGCAACTTTTCATATTTTGTAATGACCTTCTAAATTGGCTCACTACTGCCCTGTGCTCAGTCAGGGTTCTTCCTGCTACAGCCAAACCTTCAGTGTCCACCACTTATGAAACATGAATCCTCGGCAAACAGTAGTTTCCTCTTTTCCACAGGAGAGCATGTTCTTTTTCTGATGTGTATTGTCCTTCCTTCGCTGTGGGTCCCAATTACTCACCCAGCCCTGTCTGCTGGACCTGAGCCCCACTCAGTGCCCACCACTCACCTCCCGCCCACATCTGTTGCACTGACCTGGTTCATTGTGCCCTCTGCACCAAGGCCAGCCTCACGCATGAGGTCTGATACTACATCCCACATTTCCCTGAAGTCAGCTCCGCTCAGCACAGCTCTCGATGCCATAGTTTCAAATCTGTGAAGTGGCATCTGGGAAACAATGATACTAAATACACATCGATCTTGTGAAATTTTCTAGGGCTGGTCTGCATTATTTTAAACATGTTGTTTTCGTGTAGCTGTCAATGCTGTATTAATTATTATAGTTTACCTCTCCTGAAGACAGGAGTCATGGATTTTACATTTGTACCGTATTTCTCTAACATGGTGGCCTATCCAAAGAATCAGCTCCTGTAATTTGCTAAGTAGCAGAGGTTCGTGGGTGGCACCTCTTATTTCCTTCGGAAAGATTTCACCCAAATAAAACAATTGGCATTATAACTTCACTTGAAAATTTATTTTCATAAAATTGTACATCTCTTTTGTTTGTTTGTTTTACTGTTTATTCCTAAAAATTTTTGTTTTACCAATGTTCTCTCTGGAATAAAGATACGAATATTTCCTAAGAAAGTATTATATGCAGAAAAATACCATTATGAATAAGTCCTTATGATGGCACCGAGCTTAATGTTATGTGCCAATTGTGCTTTGATAATAATATACAAAGATGGCACCGAGCTCATGAAACCAATCTTTGCCAAATGGAGCCAGGCAATGCATGAATAGTACATGCAATTTAAATAGAAGTAAATAGAAGTAAACATATTTACTTACATGACATTCCCAACTTAACCCTTTACACACTTGCTGTTAAATTTCACAAAAGGTATGAAAGAATACCTCTACGCTACATTGGTATGAATCACTTTAGACCTAAAAGAGAATTCAGAATCTATGTCCTCTAAAGCCTGAAGAAAGAGATTTATAAACTACAGCAACAGAGTTCTTTGGGATGTAAAGCAAAGGGTTCATCCATAAAAATAGAAGTGGTGGCTTGGGACCAGTGTGAAAACATTAGGAAGACGGAACCAGACCATTGTGAAAACCTTGGAGACAATAGACTTGGTGGGGAGATTTCATTCTCAAAATTAAAAATAAAAAAAAGTGTTGGCTCATTTTTTAATTGTCTTAGAACTAAACATTTAAAAAGCTGCCAGAGGGGAGCATTTGGGGGGTTGGAGGGAAGTGATGGAGAAAGGATTAAGAAGAAAAACATAACAGATAGACACACCGCAGTGTGGTGTCTGTCAGAGGCCAAGAACGTGAGAGGAGGTGGAAGAGGAAGAAAGGGGGATGGATGGTGGCAGAAAGGGACTTGACTGTGGGCGCTGAGCACACAAAGCAGTGTGCAGGTGATGCATTACAGAGCTGTACACTGGAAACCAGTGCGGTTTTATTAACCAATGTCACCCCAATAAATTCAGTTTTAAAAATCTAATCAATATTCTGTCAGCCATTACCATTTAGCATAGCAATTTACGACTAATAGGAAAGTAATGTAATGCCCAGATTCAAATAATATGTTTACACTCACTTGGAGCCAGAACAACGGAGCTGCATAAACGAGTATTTATACACAGGGGACAAAAGAAAGAACTAGGGAGTGAGTGTGCTCATGTCAGGAAAACAGGAGCCCCTCCCACAAGTGGATTTGTGCCTTTCTAACAAATAGTAAGGACCATGGCATACACCCAGTTTCCCTTTTTGCCCTCTTGCCAGTAAACTCCTCAGCCAAAGTTAAATCCTTTGCTAAACCACATTGCATATGGGGGTGGGCAAAGTAGGTTTACAATTGTGAGGACAAAAAACCGAGTTTTTTCCTACATTATTTATTAAGTATTGTATGATTTCTTTGTATGACAACTGTAAACCTACTTTTGCCTATGCCTGTATTATTTGTCTTAAAATGTATTATAGGAAAACCTAGGAGACTAAAGGAGTTTGTACAAACGCTGGCAGAGCCTGACGAGAAATAATTGGCTCCAAAACAAACATTCAAGGTCTGTTATCAGCCAGGGTCAGCTGAAAGGGGTTTATTAGCTTCTGTAGGAGCATAAACTGTAACTCTTTAATCATAGTTCCCTGCTCTTCAATTTCTCAGTGTTGTCAACATCCAAAAAAAAGATTTATGCAGCTTGTTTTCCCCTGAAAAACTTGAAGCATGACATTAATTTTGAGGACACAATATGTGGGTGTTAAACTACTTATTTTAAAGATTTTGCTTGACGTTAGACCTACCAATCAATATGCATGATATACTCATGATCTTAATTTAGAAATACAATAGATAATTAACATTTTACTTTTTTCAAGTTTTCTAACATGGAGCTATTTTGCCGTTGCCATGATTAGTGGTGATGTCTGCAAAAGTGTAATAATAATGTATGATTACTAAGGATGTCATCACTTACTGTGCCATCCACACAATATGACTTTACTGCAACGAGAAAAATCTTAGATTCACAGCACCAAAGTTGAGCAAAATGTACAGGAAGGCAAACCCTCAACTTCAGGTTAGTTTGAATGTTCATTTTTTGGTAAAGACACTGTACTAGTTGCATTCTTCTGTGTTCTCTGATATCAATACACGTTTGCAAACGGCTTGGTTTACTTTAGAAGAAAATTTAAAATAAGTAAGTATAAAGTATCAAGTAAGACATACTCCATCTTCACTGTGTTCAGTGGGGCCTGTATTCTGATAACTGCAAAGATTCTGTGTCCCCCTGGCCGGGGAGCTCGGTTGCCAGAGAATCAAACTATTTGCATAGACAAGCCCCTAAGTCTTTCCTCATGTCTACAGACCCCAGAGTTACCACGCATTATTAGCAAGCCTCGTAGAGAACCAGTCTCTTTGCTATGAGTATTTGTTCTTTACTTAAAGGGAGATTGCCAGAAATGATTGTTCAATAATTTTCTCAGTGTGTGAAGACCATCGAGAAAATACTAGATCCAGAGGAAGAAGCAATGTCCACAGATACACTGCCAGCTCTAACATTTACATTCTGCACACACACTTAACACTTTTAATAGTTCAAATTATACTTCTTTGTCATCTGACGCCTTACACACGCACAGGTAGGAGGATAAAGTGATTAAATGGCGACGATGTTTCTAAACCCAGGCTTATCATTGTTTCTTTAGCTGATCTCTAATGGCCAAATCTGACTAGAATATTCTTGTGTTAAATTGCGTTTTATTTTGAATTTCTAGGGGCATTTAACTATTAAATTAATTTTGAATCACATGCTCCAAACAGCCTCAGTGAGGAAAATTTGGAGCACCTTTTATCAGGTAAGTTAACTGACAGCTTGCATATATAACCCACTGATATATGCTCACCTATAAATATGAAAAATGACCTGCCGGGGATTAATTGACAACAATTAAACTGCATGACTATAATTCCATATTACCCTTTGAGCAGCAAAATCACAGTAAAATGGAAAACATTGAAAGGTCTTAGATTTAAATGACAGATCATTCCAAGTTATTCTTCCACTATCTTTCATCTTTAAAAATCACTTGACTTGAACATGAATAATGCAAGAGCAACACGCTGGTCAGGGCATCTAGCGTAAGGTCAGCGATCCCACGATGGAATTTACCATGCTGCGATCTGAAAAATCAAACGACCACTAACGTGGAAGTGATACCCGAATCAATTTGTGGTCTGGGATTGAAGACCCGCCATAATGCATCAGGGTCATTGTCATCTTAGGCCAACATTTTCCTTCCCAAATTACCACTAAGAGTGTGTTGTGGAAGCAGGTGCCGTTTGTCAATCCACTTCATGATTTTTGAAATGTGGTAAAACCAAACTTAGAGACAAACAGTCAAGCAAGGAAAAAAAAACCAACTTTATTTGACACAAAACACATTTGCCAGGGAGGGGGGGAAACAAAATATTTACTTCTCAAATCCTGATCATATTCTCATTCTCGTTTATGTGGTTCGACAGTTTCGACGAACTCAGTGATCCCAGTAGATGGAGCACCTAGCAGGCGTGGCACTCTAACCCGTAATTTCACCGTCACCACCTCCGTGCCACAGAGAACACGTTACTAGTTAGCAAAACAGCAAGTCAAAGCTTAGAGAGGTTACATTCCTTACACTGGTCCTTGGCAGAGTGGGGACTAGAATCCAGATCTTTCTAATGACAAATGTGGTTGTATTAGTCCGCTAGGGCTGCCATAACAAACCACCACAGACAGTGGCTTAGATAACTAAAATTCCTGTTCTCACAGCTCTGGAGGCTGGAAGTCCAAGATCAAGGTGTCAGTGGGCAGGGCGGGCTGGTTTCTCCCAAGGCTCCTCTCCCTGGCTGCCTTCCCACTGTGTCCTCACATGCCCTCCCTCTGTTTGCACAGATCCTGGTGCCTCCCCACCCAAATCTGGAAAGGACTTTAATCATTGGATCAGGGCCCTGCTCATATGATCTCATTTAACCTTAATGACCAATCTCCAAATAGCATCACTTTGGCTGATAGGGTTTTAACACATGAATGTGGGAGTTCAGTCCCCAACAGCACTGCTTTTTTAACCTGCAGAGGTGCTGCCCCAGGAACTGAGTGCTCACTGGTGTCCCACACCAGACCCTGCAGTGGGCGCTTCAGACATAGAAGGTACTAATCATGGCCTTTGTCATCCGAAGATCAGCCTGTCAATGCACCAAAGCAGAACACATGCTGATAAAGACGTCTACAAAATGCCATGAGAGCCTTGACTTTGAACAGCCTCCCGTAATTCTATAGGAGTTGAAAGTATGCCAACATGTGGGATGTTTGCATAGACCTCTTGAAAACATGTATAAAATGAGTTATTTTTATGACCCAGACCTACTTGGACTCTAGGTGTTAAAGGATGTGGCATAGGAGGGTTTAACACATGACACTCAAATGGGAATGGGAAGGGGAGGCCCCCAAATCTCAAAGGCTTCAATTCATTATTTATATCAGCAGGGAAACATTGTATAATAGAGTTCTTTCCTTTTTAACATTGTCCCCTCCATCCTGTGTCCCTCTCCAGCTATCCAACTCTCTCAGGTGGTTTTCCTCACCTCAGATGTATAGGGTGAGGTTCCCCTAAAGTGCCACTTGTACTCACTGTCTCCACTTCGTCACCTCCCATTCTTAATTTAACCAAACTGCTCAGACTCGTGTCCCTGCCATTCCTCTGAAGTCGTGCTCATGTAGCCACCTGTCAGGGGACAGTATTTGTTAATATAGTCACCAGCTCCCTGTCATCTTGGATGTGTGATCATGCCTCTGGCTTAGTCTCCTTCTGTCTCCAATGTCTATCAAAATATCTGCCTTAATTTCAACCCGTGTTTCCCCATGTGTACTCTACCTGGTGTTCCAGTGCCCTTTCTTTCATAGTTGGTAAGCTAGTTAGGAGCAGGTCACACCTGGAGAGCCATAGACAAGCCTGGGTTCTGAGGATACTTTACACTTGGCAGCTACCTGCAGGTTTCTTAGAATAAGGTGGGTTCTAAAGGCAGTTGTTCTGAAAGGCTGGTGTTGACAGCGACGTTGGGTGGACCTGGAGCATGTGTGGATCAGAGGTGCTCAGAGGTCGGCAGGCCAGCTGGCGCCAGGGCATCTCTGGTCCACAGGAGTCTACGGGTGCTCTCACTGAAAATCTGCTGCACTCAGTAGTCAGAGAGCACTTTGTCCCTGATGTGGTCAATTTCCATATTCAATTATGAGCAGCTGGAAAAGTTTCCACAAATTTCCAGCTGGAGTTATGCTTTTGAAATGTACTTTCCTGGTGCGACAGTGAACCAGCCCTATAGCCTTCAGGGTGCTCCTTGTAATCAGGTTTCTACCTCAGAGCTGTGGGGCGAATTAAATGGGATGGTCATTAATTAGGACTGCAGTTTTGTACAGTCACTTGGATGTCATTACCAGGGTCCAGGTCTCCATGGCAGGCCTGCAGCTAAAGAAAATAACTAGGCTCTGCTTCTTTTTTTTTTTTTTTAACAAACAAAAAAACTTCATCTTCTCTAGAATGATGATGAGGTACTTCTCCTACAGCTTCCTGTAGGCTGGAGCGGAGTGGAATATTTTAGGCTTCCTCACAGCCGCAGCTGAGACAATCCCTCTGGGCACCTCCACTCACTTTCCCCTTCCCAGCACTCCCCTGTGCAGGGATTCGGAGTGGTTTTCTACCGGTTCCCAAACATTTCTTTAACCCTGTGTTTGCTGCCGGCGAGTTCAGTGAATAGAAGCTGCTTAGGGTTCTGTAAGGTAGACGTCCGGTCCACCATGCTCCTGACTTGGTGCTTTTTTCAGATGGAACCAAGAGGCTGATCATATCACCTGTCTTTTCCAAGGCTCCATGTGTCTCTTGAAAGCTTCTTGCTTTGTAAAGCTGGACTTGACTTTGCACTGGCCCTGGGGCCAAGCCCTCTGCTGGAAAATAAGGTCCATGACCTTGGCTGAAGACCAGAGACTAAATGTGTGATCAGCATTTGGACATATTCTCCAGAAAAGTTTTCTGAGAATAAAAGAATGTTAGATACAAATCATATGGTCTTATTACAACCTTCTTGAGACATTCCTTCAGATCAAAATTTTACTGCAAAATTATGTCAAATAATGAAATTTTAAAACCAAATTATTGTCATGGCACTTTACGCTCTCTTTGTAGAAGTCATAACTAAATGCTTAATATGTAACACAACGTATAAAATTAGAATATTGTGAAAATAAGTGCTTTCTATGGTTGAGCAATACAGATGGTAATGTACTATTGTGCAACCAACCGTAACAAAATTTGGTGTGACTTTTGGTAGACACAGTGGAAAGAGGAGAAAATTAGCAAGACTCTGAGATAAGGCAGCCTACGTGCCTGTGTGCACCTCTGCTATGCTGGGCTATAAGGCAAGTGTCAAGCAAGGCCTGATATTATGTGTGCTTTGACGTTTGGGGAAAACGGGGAGGCCCTCTAGTCGCCTGACCACAACTTCCACTGTCCTCTCTATTCTCATAGGTAAGGTCCCCAAGCAATCCTTGTCCTGGAGACCAATCACAGTGCCTGCTTATCTCTAAGGAGTGGGTTCAATACCCTGACAGCCCAGATAATTGTTCAGACAAGACAGTCACATTCTCAGAGGGCATCTCACCATCTGACCCTACAAAGCCTGCCTCCCACGGCCTCAGCTTGAGCTCCCTGTTCCTGAATGCATCCCTCCTGTGATACAGTGCAACCTTCCCTGCTATATAGTGTCCCCTCTCTTGGCTGTGAACATGTATGACTGGTGAACTGTTGTCAGTCTCATCTGTCCAAGGTCATTGTCCTGTGATGGGCCATTCTATAATCCTAGGGCAGAAGTTTTTCCTTTGCCAATTGGATAAAGAGGAAGCTACTTAAACATGTGTGTCTCCATATGTGCTTGTAAATTTATATATTACAGATCGCTTTTACATATATATTTTTCTCGTTTAGCTAAAGATCAAAATTTAGAACTTGTTATTAATGTACAATGTTCTCCTTTGTTCTCAATTTGGAATTGCACCTCAGAAAATATTTCTTCCCCAGGAAAACCTTGATGGTCCCTTAATGGGAATGAGTGTGGTCACACACGTGTGCTCCAGCCAAAAGGACCAAATGATGATCTTCCGAGTTGTTTCATGACAGATTAAATGATAAGAGATTGGGGAGAAATGTTCTGTTCTAAAAATAATTGAGCATACCTGTAATGACGGATAAGTAGATAATTTGCAATGAGAACTTGATAGAGCTTTTGTTTAAGCAATTTCCTAGCAATAAAGTTGTCTCATCTCTTGTACAGTGAGGTGTATCCCCAACTCTGTGCAACATGAACTAGTCTTGGGTTAGAACGCAAGTAGTCTAAGCAGACAAGATTGGGTTGGCATGTTTTTAGGAGGGCCAGAAATTCCCCTTTGTACCAACATTTCTTCCTAGGCAGACATAATGCCTGAAATTTCTACCATTGTGTCCAATTCTTTTTGAATGAATCACTCAGAAAAACTGCAATAGAAGAAATTTATTATCTGGTATAAGTACTATTTTTTAAAAAATGTATCTTTCAAACCGAAGTGAAGCATTCTCCAAGCAAGTGATTGAAGACAGAAGCATTTAGTGACAGTCAGAAAAATAGGAAGGAATATCACCCAGCCCTTCTGGCTCATATAAGAACACTGTCTGCCTGCCTGGAGCCGTCAGGTCAAAGTCAAGGACTC
>VMDR010014079.1:0-24033 GCA_007922815.1 Macrotus californicus | reverse complement strand
GACAAAGTATATGCTATGTTACATGAAAAAGTGTCCCACAATTTATGTCAAGATTGATCTCATCCACATGACAACTAGAGCAGCCTTTGGCTTTAAAAGCATTTTGCAAAATAAAAAAAAAATAAATCACCACATGGCTGCATTACTGGCTCTCATTCACACTCACAAAATGCTTTCCAGTTTTTTAAAAAAATTACAAAATACATTACATACACAAAAAAACATCCCCCATAAGAGAGTCAAATCCTTTTTATTTCTCTGTAGCACATAAACGCTGTTATATTTGGCATCTCCACTGCTTATTCAAGTTTCAGCTCTCCCCAAGCTGATTAGAATACGATTGTTTGACTGAAAAAGATAGTCTTGTTTCTCGATATTGATTATGCTCACTCAATGATAGCTTAATTTAGAAACAAAATGTTCTTCCTTTTAATGCACAATTTCACTTAATTTTTACTTTAATATCCTACTTGGCATAATTCAGAGACTGTTCAATGTTTTGCTGTCCATATGTTCTAAATTTTAAGATCTATTTTATGTATGTATATGTATATTCACAGAGATACATTTCTTTCACTATCTTGTTCTCATTGCAAAATAAGATTTTCGGCAATTGTAATTTGAAATGAATCAAATAAAAAGTTTTAGCCATTCCTAATGAAAAACAATTTGCACCACGAAAATAACTGAACTTTAATGCAAACAAGGTTATGTTTTAAAACTAAACTATAAGTTTAGTTCTACAAAGGAAAATTTCCTGTAATCTATATAATAAACTAAATACTTCAGCAAGACTTGAGAAAAAGAAAAGCCAAATTGATTCTAAAGGGCATTGTACTTTCCAGAAGTGCTTGGAAAACATTTTTCTGATCACAACGTCGTCGTTGTGATTCTTCTTAAATGTACACATTACGCGATCACTGCACCTTTCATTTTGGAAGTTTGTAATGTATCAGATACGCAGGCAAGACGCATGCATGAAAGTCTCACTGTCTCTCTGAAAAGCACACGGAACAATTTTACACACGACAGATGTTTTTCTTAAAGGAACATTTCATTTGGGCTGAAAGATTTCCAAATTTTAACATGTGACTTATCGAATACGTTTCAAGGGCTTTCGGCAATTACGGTTTCAGTCCTGGACTGGCCAGGTCCATCTGGAATGACGCACAGACTAGCAAGCACTACGGCGATGTCATTTTGAGGCACAGCTGCTCTGCTGTGCCCACGTTGGAGCTTATTTTTGGGAAGCAAGGCACTTACTGTGAGGGCAATGCAGACATTGTATGCATAGTTTGAGTAACATGAAATAAGTTAATATTTTAGATTAAAGTGAGTTTTTTTATAATTTATATGTCTTTTACACAAGCAACTACATGATATATTCAGGATATTTAAAAATAAAAAGAGGTTTGAAAGGGAGTCACTTTCACTTCTGCTTCAGCTCTTAAGATGAGGATTTATGAAAAAACACTGGCGTGAAGGACAGCCATCGATCTGAAAAGCGACAAACGATTAAAACTGCTGAACCAGCGGCACTTTGACCGTCTTTACTTCTGCTATGTGTGACGACTTCTGGATGATGCAGCTGGTGGTTCCCTGCAGTTTGTCTTTCCCTTGTGCGAGATTTGTCAAGGCCATGGCCGCATTGATCTCCTTCCAGTACGTGTCATCCTTGCTCGCTCCCTTTCTATTAGCTGCACTGAATTTAAGCAAAAGAGGAAAGAAAATGATCAAACTCACTGCATGCGCATAAAAAATGGCATCACTGAAAAGCACAAGTGGCAAAGGAAAACCTATTGCTCACCTGTCACCCTTATTGGATCCATTTTCCAGAGTGTCTGTAAAGAAAAGCAAAAATTCAATTACTTTTTTCCCTTCTTTTTTAATCTCAGGAGTTTCATCATCAATTACCAGGAATAAAGGTTCACCAGGCCCTGGCTGGAGAGCTCAGTTGGTTAGAGCGTCCTCCGGACACGCCAAGATTGCGGGTTCGATCCCTGGTCAGGGCACATACAAGGATCAACCAGTGAGTGCATGAATGCATGGAGCAACAAATTGATCTCTCTCTCTCTCTCCCCCTCTAAAAAAAAAAAAAAATCAATCAATAAAAAAAAATTTAAGAAAAATTCATCAGTAAATGCAGACAACTGTAATTGAACAATAAAATAATTTTTAAAAATATGCTGAAAACTAGTTTTTACACAAAGATAAAGTAGTTTAAGATGCCAAAAAAATATCTTTACAAAGAAGCAAGCATATGATGAAGACAAGTAATAAAGAATAAAAAGTAACTTTCATAGATATACAAAAACTGAGGTTAATTTGTTCTGAGAAATTGGGCCTTCTCACAGGGAGGCAAATGAGCCAGCCAGGTTCTGGTCCCGGTTCCAGCCCACCACTAACCTGCAGTGTACCTCTGGCCAGAATACAGTGCCCCACCACATCTGGGGTGCAGTTTCCTCAACTACACAATGAGGATGTTCCTAGAAGATCTTCAGGGTGCCTCTGGCTCAATACTCTATGGTTTCCTGGGAATCAAACCTCCACCTCTGAAGAAGGACTGGCAGCTAGTTCCCTCTGGCTGGGTAGCGAATGAGTAATAGACCCAACGCTGACAGCAACACAGGAGTCCCCGACTTATTAAAATAAGCAGGCACCAGTCTTCAAGCTGCAATAGAACTTTTCCTGCTGCTCCCTCACTCAGAACACTAATGTCGTCCAGTACCACATCAATATAAAGAGAGACAAAACGGGTTCTTGGTCCTGATCAAATCTGGATAGCTCCTCTGGCTAAATGAATTGGGAACACGAAAGTGGACAGATGGAGGGAAAGAGGGGCTGCCAGCATGGCAGGGAAGTGGGGACAAAGAGTGGGCCTGGGACTCCCCGTCAGCCTGTGAGAACCCAAAACTATATAGCGGTTAAGTCACCAGCCTCATCCTCAACAACCACATCACCGAATAGCTACAGAATGGGGCACTCTGCCATGCACAGGAAACATGAAAACTAGCGTTTGCTCCAGGCCCTACTTTAGCTCTATGGGCTTTGGAAAGCTGTCTCTTCCTGCTCTCAGTCCTTTCCCTTTCTTTTACCACCCCCGACTCAATACTTCTGAAAGCAGTTTTTTTCTCTGCAATGCTGAAGGCTGGTTAGGCCCTGTGGCATAATTTCTGGTTCTGGGATCCAAGACAGTCATAGAACTAGAAGAAAAACATCAGCATGATCGTAGTATTGTTCAACAAGGGCAAAATTCCCAGGCAAGTTGTGGTCAAGAGAATATAACTAAGTAGCCATGCAGATAAGGCAGCTAAACTCTGAAGCCCTCTACGAAGCCCTCTACGAAGCTAAAGAATCGGGAAAGCCTACTAGCTCGTCCTAAGTCAGGCATTTATGGTGCACACAGGGAGCCGATAATGGATCACTGTGAGCTCTCGCACAATCTTTCACCCAGGGATCCCGGGATCTTAAAGAAACAAACAAAACAAAAGTATTGAGTAAATCAATGATAAGGTTGTTAGGAAGAATCAATGAGATAATGCATGTGTAACCCAAAATGGAGTAACAAGTGGTATTAGTTTGTTTGGACTCCTTTCGTTTTAGGGATCTTTTGGGGGAAATAAATGGATCGGTGAACCGTCTTCTGGCTCCTATTAGTTCTGCCTGGATGGCTAGCTATGCTGCTGTTGCTTTTGCAAATTTTAGAATTACAAAACTACTCATGTAAATGGAGGAACTTTTAACTCACAGAACTCTGATAATCCTAGTTCACAGATCACTTCCTAGGTGTTAGGCACTATTCTAAGCACTTTGTGTCTGAACTTACTCAGTATCGGTGCCTCTGTGTGTGGGCAGCATGTCTGCATTATGTCCGCTAAGTCATTCCTTGCTGAGTGCTGTTATCTGTGAATCTTGACGCAGGAGTGACAGACACAAGGTGCTACCAGAACACAGAACAAGTCAAAGCCTTTGTTTAGGAGGAGGGAAGCCAGCATGTTGGACATTTTACAGAGGGGGAAAAAAGAGCTAGGCCTTTGCTCAATTTTGCCCACAAATTGCAACAATTCTGTTGCCAGAGTGAAGCAATAGGTTATGGAGATATTTATTCAATGGAAAGACTTGGCAAAAGCAGAATAAGTTCCATGAAGCTTAAATAACATTAGGGAAATAACAAAACATAATTTAGAAAAGACCATGTAACCGATGCTCTGGCTCACAAACCAAGCAGTCTCGCACACACGAGGGGCCAGAATCAGACTCCCCACCTGAATGGTCAACCCGAGAGTGACTATGGCACTGACTACAAGAAAGAAGCCTGTGGCTATCAAATATGTAATGGGTTACCGAGCCCAGAAATGCCAGAAGTGAGTGCAGCCTGCTTGTGGGAGGGGAACACGTAATTCACTGTTAAGGTCCACGGAGAGCTTCTATTTGAGATGAAGAGTGAACTTGTAGGTCCTGCAGTCCCCTGAATGGCTGTACTCCCTGGGGCTGCCTCCTTGAACTTGTGCCACAGAGAAACAAGTTTACTACAGCCTCCTGTGAGGTTATAAAATTCTGCTTACTCTTTGGGTGTACGTGCTTTACAGTTTGGTGCCTACGAAAATACCTTTGAAGTACAAACACACAGACTCCAGTCCCCACTTGGGTATTCCTAATTAGTTTCACAAATTTCAACAATGTACGCGGCAATATTCAAAAGACTGAATCCTTTATTTCATTTCTAAGGCGGACGGGCACATGCAGTGTCATTAGGTATGGGATCAGGTTCCACTCTCAGTAACAGAAGAAAAGTCCTCATAAGAAGTCGTGTAGAGGAGAAACATTTTGATTCTCCATCAACAACAGTCGATGCTAAAACAGTGTGTAACAAGCTCCATGTCAAACCTTTGGGACCAACAAGAAAGAGAAAGCTGACTACCACAGCTTTTGGGGGTCTCTGTGTCCAGGGTTGTTCGGTTGAAAATCTAAACTGGTGTTAGAAGGGCATTCTTTCCTGTTGCTGCTATTGGGGGGCTGCCTGTTGCCCCTGGGGTATTATGCATCTAAGAGCCACCTCCTGCAGTGCAGTGTTTTTAGTTTCCAGAACTAGCAGAAAGGAGATAGCAAACAGGGCCTTTTTACTCAGAAATATTTGTGTTTTTGTAGGTAAGCAAAGAACTATAAAGATGTGGGAGTTTGGGGACATTTTTCTCTATTTGTTATGCTGAGATAAAATCTGGGGAAATGCTCCCGGTATTTTAGCAAATTGGCTTCCTTTGTGGGGAACTCAGAGAAAATTTACAATTCACGAATTACATTTAATAATTGCATTAAATATAAAGATTTTTTCTTCTTATGCTCTTTTCCTTTGAAGCTTAAACTTGCTGGCTCTTCTCCGGTTCAAATACTTGCGCCTTTTCCGTCAACTGTCAGCATTTAAGGAGTGGAGGGTGTTAACCCATCACCAGCGCTCAGGTCAGGGGCTCACACCACTCCTGCCCGCTGCAGGCAGGTGGTCTCACTGCCTCCTCTCCACAAGTGGCACCCAGTAGCTCAGTCTGGCAGGAGGAGGAAGGACCCTGAATGCTGCTGAAAAGAGGGAAACTGTAAGTCTGAGCTAGAGCAGACTTTCGCTGCTGTTAATTAGCATGCACAGACCTCAGTCTGACTGCCCCGACTTTCAGCTCAGCTGTAGCTCTCACTCTGCAAGTAGCTTGGCTCAGCCTCTCCAAAGTCTGGGCTGAAATGCCTTTTTAGATTCTGAGGTTCCAAAAATCAGCTACGCTGTCAATTACCATAAAAGCAACTGGTTGGCAGTAACAACGTATTGAACCAGCCAAAAGAGCGTGTTTTAAGACCAAAAAAGAAAAGGAAAAAAAAAAAGAGGTGTGTAGTTAGGAAAATCTTGAATGCTATAAAACCCAAAGCATGTTGAAACTTATAGCGGGGGCTATCCTCGCTTTGGACATGTGTTTTCTTACACAGTTAAGTAGAGAAACAATCATACAGAAAATTCAGATCTGCTGCAACTCAAGATGGGTAAGCACAAAGCTCTGCGGGCAAAGTGTCCATGTAGGTTTGATAAATGCCAATTTAGAAACACATTAATTCTGATATATATTCCTGAAGTAAGAGTTCTAGTCATAAAAAGAGACAAAAATATGGCCAAATCTTTTGCTCCAAGATTTTTTTTTCAAATTTAATCAATAAGCCCTAAAAGTTAGGAATGTTTTTAAATGTTTCTCAAAGTATTACTCATACCACTAAAATAGAAGTAAAATTATGTATGATTAAGAATATGAGTATTTTTAATTAAATAATCTAAAAGTCATATAATATGCTTCCCTAAATTAAACTAGAGAGACTCAGAGCTCCAGATGCTTGGCAACTGGGTTTCCTCACACTTGGGTCAGTTTGGGGCCATGAGTGGTGACAGCAGGTGTGGACAGCCAGGGCTTTAGTGTGTTTCTGATCTCAGAGGTCCCAAGAGTCCCCAAGACAACAGATCAGTTTCTGGAGTAATTACATACTTGGAACAAGTGAGATTAAAAACAAGACTCGGGTGAGGAGAGCAGATACAAAACCTCGCTGAAGATTCTGAAAGACCAATTGCTCCAAATTTTAGGACCTTACACAAGTGGACTGAACGATCTCTCGGCGCCCTGCTCCCTTCACTCCGGTTTCTCGCTTCACTGCCACACACAGTAGATCCAGCCTGGGCGCGCACACACCCACAGATTGGATCCATTGCGGTTCTCTGTTCCCTTCCTTTTAAACGTAGCACATGTTGTTTTTCTCTAATGAGAAAATGAAGGTTCACTGCAGAAATCTGGGAAAAAGTGTTAAAGAGCAAATAAAAGATTTAGGGATACCTGATATTAATATTTAGATATATGGTCTTCCAACACATTTATAGACATTTTTTAAAATGGGGTCATTCTGTATATGTTTTATAACTTGCTTTTCTCACTGAACTTCTCCTTTAGCCTTACCCTTTGTTAATAAATAAGACAATAATCTACCATTTGGTCTTCCCTGACGTGGTGGTGGTTTTTGTTGATGAAATAGAAACAACTTGAAATAATTTGAAATCTAGCTTCACCTAAAGTAAATGTGAATACTGAGAGACTCCAACGTTACAAGAGGGAGTTATCTTTAAAACAGCCGTTACTAACACGGATTGAATGCTTATTTTTATGCCAGGCATTCTACAAATGTTATCTCTGGTGACATGCTACCATAACCCTGAGAAAGCATCACACCCCTTGTTTACAAATGACACCACGTTTTAGAGGAGTCCAGAAATTCGCAAAGGACTCAGCTGTAGGCGATCCGGGTTGTGAGGCTCAGCTCGTGGCCATCGACTCTGAAGGTCGTGTTTTTCGCTGCTGCGTTCCGTTGTCCCGGAGATCTTGGTTGCTAAAGCCACTTTCAAGGACCAC
Organism: Macrotus californicus; assembly: GCA_007922815.1. Taxonomy (NCBI): domain Eukaryota; kingdom Metazoa; phylum Chordata; class Mammalia; order Chiroptera; family Phyllostomidae; genus Macrotus; species Macrotus californicus. The sequence goes on along the minus strand of VMDR010014079.1, from coordinate 16,609 downwards.
TTTCAAGGACCCTGGCAAGGCTGAATGCATTGTTTACACAGAAAGTCTGCGGAATGATAACCTATGAAAAACCTACTAAACATCTTGTTCTGTTCTTTGCGCTAGTATTTTAGACCCTAGAGCTACAAAAAGACTTTTTTCTTTTTATAACTTAATCTGTAATATCGAAATATCTCTCCAAATCACAGAATAGGGAATCTAAATAAGCTCCCTTGAGCTCTTTTTCACACTTTAATTGGTGACATTTTAATAGATGCGATATCTGTATAATCACTTCTTTTAGCAATATATTACTGCTAAATAATTTCTGCACAGCTGTTGTGCTACACTTTTAGAGGAAATTTTCGTGGTTACCCTCTCCTTAGAGTAGTTAGAGCTTCTGAATGAGTAAAGAGAAATTATTCTAAGTGATTTTTTCCCAAAAAGGAAGGGGAGAAAATCGTCCAATGACCTGTAACACTTACCTGTCGATGACTAACCTGCTTCTTCCAGTTCCACTGACCAAAGAAATGAGTTCCGCTTTAAAACCTCAGGAAGGGATTGCAACTAAGCTCGGTGAATATCAAGGTTACTGCTCTCAGAAGAGTTACTGGAGCCTGAGCTCTGCGAGCCTTGAGCTGGGGGAGCTTTGCAAGCTTTCTGAATAGTGAGAATTATTTAGTAAAGTCCACCTCATCTTCATGGATGGCTCTAGTAATTTTTTTCCCCTTTTGTAATGTACTAGCTAAATTATTTATCCTGGGGCCTTAAAGAATGAGTGGCTTCCAAGATCATTTCAGAGTTTGAAGAACAATCTTTTCCAAAAATTAAGCCAGTGTTTCCTCCAGCCATGGCTTCCACCCTCTGGCCAAAGATTCTTTTCCTTCCTACTGCCTCTCATGTGGGCTGGACTCTCCATGGCTAATGATGCCCAGATGTCCTGGATCCACAGGATCCCCACCTTTCACTGCCTTTCTGTCAGTGCACCATCCTCTCTATCTCCTGCCAGAAAATAAAAATTAGAAGCCACACTCTCTTATTTTGGACCGATAGAGAAGAGTTCCCAGGTCAGGACAGGGAAAATTGACATCTCAAAGCTTTCAGAATAGGTTCTATGCCCATTAACACCAAGAGCAGAACACCTTTATTATTCCAGAGCAGCCCTGTCTGTGAGTAAACCTATGAGAGCACTGCCTGGTTCCTAATCAGTTAGGGAGCTCTGGCTTTGGGGGCTTTCCTTGTTAGGCAGAGTATAAAGATTTGAGGCTGTTGGCTTCTTATTAAGTCCCAGCTGTACCTTTCTTTGTTCTGGTAAAATGCACAGCTACCCTGACCTCATCAGTCTGAGGACGAAAGGAGTAGGTAAAAGTGGAATTTATAACTTGAAAGAAACTTTGAAATAAGCAGAATACCACTCAATTATAATTTCTCAGCGTCACTTCCAATCTTTTTCACTAGATATACTAAATACTCTCGATGCTAAGTTACTCTGCATAGTGCCATCGACCAAGATCTCTCCTCTGTGATTGCAAAGGCTCCACCTTCCCAAAGTCTAAACCTTTCAGTCTGAAATTTCACTTTGAAGATTAGCATGAGGTCTAGGGGGAGGAAATTGTTGGCAAGTGACCAGAAGAAGATCTGGAAATGTTAAAGATTCTCATTTCCATTATTAGCTCATCGTTACGAGCTGTGCGTGTGGTCTGGTGTAAGGTGCGAGGCGGCGTTTGCAGTGGCTGGAGCTCAGACGCTGGACCCGGACAGCAGGGCTGCCCCCTTGCTCTACCACACGCTGTTTGTGTAACAGCTGGCAGTGGCTTGACTCCTCTGCGCTTCAGCTTTCTCACCTATAAAATGGGGCTAATTGTAGTAGATGCACAGTCCTGTTATGAGGACACATGATTTAATACTTTGTAAAAGGTTTAGAAGAGAGTTTGAGCACCTATATCTAGTACTATATAAATTCTGTAAAATAAAAAAAATCAGCTTTCTCATTTCTTTTTTTACATCTAGAATATGGGGTTGAATGCAGTCACCAGAAAAATGTGTATTGTTCGGAGGTTTAATATGAAAATCATCATGTAAAGATGAAATACATCAACCCTAGGCAAAGCCCATCAGCTCAGATGAATGGATTAAGTGCACAGCATCTATCATCTTCAAAGACAAAATGGCTTTCTGACGCTATTGTGTGCCAAAGTACTATAACATGCCAAGGCAAAGAGCGCTGGAGCCACATTAAAGAGTATCTACTACCTTGAAGTGTCTAATGGATTTTGTTACTTCATGTTCTCAAGGGGACTATTGGAGATGTTCCCCAAAATGTTTCATCCATGATAGCTCGGTTTTCAGCCCAAGTCTCAGAAAATGACTTCTTAACTCTGCAGGCATAACTTTTGTGGGCCTGTGTGTTGCAAGGAGCACGAATTGTTTATAAAAGCAGTCCTTTTTACAGGCAAGTTGGGCTACTAAGTCTGAAACCTGGATGGACTTACTGATTCTTAGCTAAAGCTTAATGAGGGCTGTTTCTCCTGAGATCAGCTTTATAGCTGCCACACTGCAGTTCTAGAAGGTTGACTCGTTCAATAAATATATAGCTGAATAGTTTTCAGTTACAAAATACTAATACGACTCTATTCAGCAAAAAGACCCTTTAAATGAAAAAATATGCCTTTGTAACAATCTAGAAATTGGCTGGAAAGTCTGGCTCCATCCATGTATTTGACAAGGTCTTCGGTGTCTCTGAAAAACCATCCTTTGATGAGTGCACAGCCGTGTATCTTTGAATTGGCTCACATTGCTGCCACACTGTTCAAATTCCTCAAATTACCATCTCTAGAAATGACACTTCAGCCTAGGAGATCTTAGTGTCGAACCTGTCTGACTGCATTAACACCAGAAAGACACAGTAAGAGAGATGATGTTCACAACGTTCTTGGATCTTTCCAAAGAGTAGCAAATGGCAGTTTCCCTACTCACAGTTCATCTGCTGTATTTATTAATAGAAAAAAACCATATTTTAGACATAAGATGAACGATATTTCCAGTCTTTCTTCTACATTTTAAATGCATTTCAATGTTCTTAATACACTTAAGATGTTAAAACTATACTTGGCATGTCAGTGCTCTATGTTCACACATTTCTACATTTAAAGGTTCTGTGATTTTCTGCTTTTAATTGCAGAAACAGTCATTTAGAGTCTAAGCTGGGAAGGGGAGGGACTTTGAAATGAAAATTGGAAAGATTTTTGCTATGGCACTGATGGGCAGGAGCAGTTAAAAAGGAACTAAGCATAAAGATGAAGTAAATGCCTTGCCCTGCCTTGGCTGTGGGTGGAAGTCCAACAGGACTCCTAGTCAAGAGATTTCTGATGACCTCTTTTGACCAAGAGAATACCAAATAACCCCTCTCTACTTTAAATCTTGCCAGAGGAATCCACATCCCAAACCATTTATTAAATTCCAATGGTATACAGATCCTTTCCACTATCATCACCTACATTTGGGATACAAGTGATCTAGAAAAAAAACTGGGGGATAAGTTCCTTAAGGTTAACAAGTTGCAATGTTTAGGGAGAAAACAAAAACATTTCATAGCTCAAAACCACGTTTTCATACAATAATTTGTCTAAGATACGGGATGTGTCTTAGGAGCACAGGGCAATGTTAGCTGACTCATCAGCTAGGTATGTGACCTCGGGAAAATCATTTATGCACACTGTATCGAAGTGTCTCCACCTGTAAAATGGGGGTGAGAGTCGCACCTACTTCCCCAGGTTGCTGTGAGGAGTAAATGATGTATAGGAAGTTCTCACGTAACGTCCTGGATCGGTTCTTGGAAACTGCGACTTTAAGTGAAACAACATGTGAGGAAACCAGTTTTACCAATAGGCTAATAGATAGAAACAAGAGTTAAGTTTCTGTGGTATGTTCTGGAAACAAAAATATCACCACACTTCTAAGTAAAGACCCAAATCACTTCCAATATTAAACACTGAATTCAATGTGAGCTGCACATACACTTAAGAAAGATTAATAAAAACAAGTAAGAGGATTCTGCTCCAACCCTTTTATTCCAGTTCAGAATCTTGGGTGGCGAGAGCCTGTCCAGGCAGCTCAGGGTGCAAGGTGGGAGTCACCCTGGGGCGAGACCCCTTGGTTTAATGAAGGTGCACTTACACACACCCACACCCACTGAGACTGGGACAATGGAGACCACGTGCTAACTAACCTCATGTGCACATCTTTGGGACAGGGAAGAAACTGGAGCACAGGAGAAAACCCACAGACACCGGGAGAATGGGCCAGCTCACACGGGCAGTGGGTCCGGCAAGAATAGATTTTTTTCCCTCATCAGCGTTATAAGAAAACAACACTGAACGAAACAACATTATTCGAGGACTGGCCATACTAAGTGTACAGATCTTGGAACCATTCCTGGTACATAGTAAGTAAAGGCTACGGCGCTGCAATTCCTTAAGAGAAGGGGGGCATTCAGCCAGGCTTCCTTAGTCATGGGGCCACTCCAAGTCCATTGGACGAGCTATGCCCTCCACAGGTGGATCAGAGGCTAGCGCATCCTAACTTCTAACCCATCTCCTCAGGATGCTGTAGAAAAGAGAATAAAATCCACAGGAGTACTTCTTGAAAGGGCAGGCTTCTGTCCTACCTCTGAGTCTGTGATTACGGAGATCACAGACAGGTGAGGAGCAAGCTCCGCAGGGTTCCGCCATGGCTGGCAGAGGGGCCACCCCGTGAACAGAACTGCGGTGGAGCATCTGAGGATGGCCTTCAGTAAAGGGTGCCAGGATGCTGGCAGTCCGGGTGTTCACTCAACGGCAGCAGCACAGACAGCATCTCTTTGCTACTTTTTAAAAATCATGGATTTCTAGTATTCCAACAAGGATCAAATAACAGTCCCACGGCTGTATTTAATGAACCAAACTCTTGACTCTCTCTCCATGTGACTAGCAGATGCAACATTTTTATAGGAAAATAATTGTTCAGAACATTATAGGGAAATGTTGCTCAGAATGCAGCTTCAAAAATACCTTCCATTGTCTATCTTTTGCTTAGACACAAATATAATATCACTAAAACCACTTTTTTGGATAAGGCACATCACTTTAATTGCATTATTTTCCCCCGATATTAGCACTTCTTTCTGTGCTATGACATACAGTTCCGGGACAGTCATTGCAAAGCTGCGAATGAGGGAACTCAAGATTGTTACTGTAATGTATTACAGACTGCTTCAGAATCATCAAGGCACCTTCCCTCTTGCACTTGAAACAACCATGGTCATGGTAGACTGCTACAAGGTCTGTTTTCTGTTTTGAAAATGAGCCCGCTGGCCCAGCTCTGTGTTGCTGTGATGGTGAGGCCTTTCATCTTTGTGAACTTGTGCTTTTTATCTTTCCTTTGGGAAAATAAGGTGACAAGTATTAATCCACACGGAGTTATCAAAAACTAATTATTCAACCTAACAGGATTTTTTTTTCTAGGGCAGCATAATAAGCTTTTATAAACTAAAGTAAACTCTGTTTCTGCTGCTCTCAGTAGAATATTTTATTCAGGCCTGCCTCAGAAAGAACAGAGCATTGTTTTTATACTTCAACATAGTGATGAGGTTTTACAAACAGTTTTTGGTTAGTTTTAATCTGTTATTTTTACAGCAGCCCCGAGAGGTGGATGGAGCTATGTGATCTCTAAAGAGGAACAGGGACAAGGCCATAAGAAACAGAATTGCCATGCCAACAACACGGCCACCATCAAGACCAAAAATTACTAAAACAGAGCTCACTGGTCATGACGTTGAATCTACGGGGGAAGGAACATCGAGAGGGTCCTGTCTGGCCTGCTGATGGCTTTGCTTTTGCACAACAGCAGAAGGTCATACCATCTGGGACTGGAGGGATGAAGAGAACCAAATGCTAATGGTAGTTGTCTCAAAGGCACCCAAAGGTCCAGTGACAGACTGAGACTCTTGGCTGGGTGTCTGTTGGAGAGTGAGCTGAGCTGGTTCCTCCCCACAGCCTGCAGAGCCATCCTGGGCTGGGACCACCGCTGTCAACAGCCGCCCAGATTAGATGGAGCATCAGCAGCCGCCCAGATTACATGGAGCAAGTCTAAACAGTGAGGCTCCACAGCTATCGCCTTAGGAAACGTAATATTCAGGAGGGGTATTTTGTGGGCATCACAAGATATTAAAAACATAGTACTTAAACATGAATCAAAAAAATTATAAAAAGACAGAAAGCACCCTAAAGATCTTAGATTAAAAAAAAAAAAAAGATCTCAATGACTACCAGGAAAGAAAAATGAGTATAACATATAGAAAAGTTCTTGCAAACCATTTCATGGAAATTTAAATACAAGGGAATTGCATGTTCACATGATTTGAATATATTTAAATGCCAAGCGGCTGCCATATACATTGTTTTATAAATGTCATATGTTGTTATAAGTAAATAAGATACCTTAAAAATAAAAGAAAAACATTTATTTTCATAATTAAAAATGATTGATTTAAGGAAAGGGGCAATGAACCTAATAATGTATTTTTGGACTAAATGCAATCCTCTGCTATTTCTTACATTTTCTACCATTCACATACTTTTTTTAAGAAAGCTTTTTTTTTTTTTTTTTGCAAGAGAGAGGTAGAGGGGAAGGGAGGGATAAAGAGAGGGAGAGAAACACTGACGTGGGACAGAAACATCGATTGGTTGCCTCTTGTACATGCTCCGATGAAGGAAGGAACCCACAACCCAGGCAGGTGCCCTGACCAGGAACCGAAGGGGTGACCTTTCGCATTGCAGGATCAATCACCTGTGTGCCCAGTCAACTCAGCCACACCGGCCGGGGTCCTTTCCCATACTTCTTGATGACTTTAGAGAGAAATATTTAGCAATCAATTACACGAACCAATTTAAAAGTAAACAAAAAGGGTGGGGGAGGCAGAAAGCTGTCCAACAAGAAAAGAAAGCAAAAATTACAATTCCAGAGCAAACCGGATCCACTTACCAACATATTTGCTTTTGGTGATGGAATATACTATGCATACTCAAAAGTGATTTAAAAATCAAATCCTCCAATTCTAAATTCTCTCCAGGCACCCAGAAATAGATGGTGAATGAGCATTGAGAAGAAGATAGTAGTTATTGCCCTGAATCAAAGTATTACACAAAAGTGTTGGACTGTCATAGACAAGAGTAAATGAAGTACATATTTTCATCATGGAAGCACCAAAAAACTTGCCTTTTTTCAGGGTTTTTTTTTTGTTTTTTTACTTTTTTGCTGTGGTGGGGATGGGGATGGGGAATGGGATGGGGAAAAATAGCCAGGAAAGATCACATCCCTTGAAACACAGGTGGCAAACACAGGGCCCCGGGCCGAATTCGTCCCCCCACCTTGTTTTATCTGGCCCCGCGCGTTGTTTCTACCCAGCGGCAGCACTGAGCTCTTGCTTACTGTTAAGGAGTAGTTACGTTTATACAGTCCTAAAATTACATTTGGCCCTTTGAAAGCAACCACTAGGCTGATGTGGTCCCCAGTGAAAATGAGTTTGACACCCATGCCTTGAGAGGTTCCCCAACTCTTGTAGGCACGTGGGGTAGTTCTTGTCCCTTTACCACACTCAGGAGGTGGAAGCAAGAGGGGTTGGTATAGCCCAGTCACAGATCGGTGGGCCGAATAGTTTCTCACAAGAAACCAAGAGATGTGAGGGCCCCTCAGGATAGAAATTGTACCACTCACCATTGCTCATGATGCCCTCCATTATTTCAGATGTCTGTGCAGTTACACACACACCCAGTTCGTGCTTCACATGAGTGAGCCACTCTGTTACACACACAGTTTATACATGGGTCCAAGCCCAAGAGAACTGAAAGAGGAGAAACCATCCTCCTGCCATGGGAAGAGAAACCATCCTTCCAAGGCCACCCACAGTGGTTTCCTAACACAAGACTTTACAAAACACATACGAAGAAGTCAGCCATTGTCTCAGGCTTCTGGGCAGCATTTAAGTGCACAGCTGTCAGAATAAGACAAGAATAGGAGGCAGGAAGGTGGAGATGGTTAGTAAGGCTTTTTAGAAAAAGCATTTCTTTTATTTTCCAAACTCTAAGCAATTATATACATTACCCAGCTGGTTTTCAGCTTCCTTTAAGAGGTTTTAAAAGTCATCCTATAAGATAATTTATTAGACAATGTAATATATAGACTTGGACAAGAAGATTCAGAAAAAATATTTTCGAAGTGAAAGAGTGAGGAATCTGTATATGGGCTGTCTTATCTAAACTCATAGGAGAGGAATACAGAAATGAAAGATAAATGATGAGGAAGGTGAAAGTATGAAAATACATGTATTAATTATTCACAAACATCATAATAAAAATCATTTACAAGGCTAGGAAAAGCAGCAAGTGGGCCCAGAAATGAACAAAAAATGATGACTCTTGTACTGAAGAAAAAAGGAAGGCATGGGAGTTCCGTGGGGCCAGGGTTGGTTGCTCTAGAAACGGGAGTCAGAGTTTACGCTTAATTGAAGAATTATTCAAATAGAATTCCATGATAACTTTGGTAGTCTTTAAGACACAGAGAAAGAAAATAAGCCATTAATGACAAATTCCTACAGCTGCTTTTAATGGGATTCATGTCCTTTTTGTTTCTTTTGAATTGAGAAATTGAGCGCACCTGTTCACTACTAATCAGCTCAAATGGTGAGGGTGGACTGGCTTAATCACACTTGATTCCTCCAGCAGCGAGGTACACCGGAAAGAGGAGGGGTTGGAACCAGAGCGCTGGAAGTCTGAATCCCAGTTCTGATGCTTGTTAGCATGTGGTTTGGGGCAAGTTACTTAATTTCTGAGTCTCTTTTATTTTTTCCTCATCTGTAAAATAGATACAAAAATGCTGCTGTAGTATTTCCGATACAAAAAAAGGACTGCTGTAGAAACTAGTAATAATCACTGCAAAACGCCAGACACCCAGCAATCCTGAGTAAATAGCAACTGTAACTGTTCCACCGTTGCAAATACTCTTTGTAGTGGTAGCAAGTTTTGCTGAATGCTGAACCTTGGAATGGAACAGATAACACGTAACACAACAATTCAAAATAGTTTTTGTATTTGAATTGTCTAAGCCAGGTCAAGGGCAGCCATGTTATGTCTATGGTGCTCTGGTGTGAAAAATTCTCAAAAGAGCAAGACTGCATGTTATGGAGGCATCAATTTTGCAATGGCTCAGAGAGGGTCACTCAAATTGCTTAGTAGCCATAACATGCAAAACATTAAGATGGAATCTTCGATGAGAGTGAAAATGAGAGTAAGCACCAAGGCAAATTTCAGGATTACCAAGGCAAATACCAGGCAGCACCTGGTCTGCTGCTGATCATTTCTGGGGTTGGCCCACATAACGGCTGCTGGACTAGAGGTTTACATGTTGCCCATGCAACCATATAGATGTGTCAGAGCATTTTCTCTCAACTGCATGGGGAACGTTTTAAATGTGAAGGCCCTCTCTCAAGATAGGATATACTATTTGAATCTGGGGGAGAAGCTTTGGAAATTCCCAGTTTTTAAAAGCTACTTTAATCTTTATCATTAAGAGTTTTGTATGAAGATTTAACTAACTGGCGTACACACTTTTCACAAGGAGTAAAACAACTACTTAGAACATATATTACTTAAAGGACACTAATTGTGTCTCTGCTTTATTCTGAACAACTGTATTTGGTATCCGTAAATTCTCAGATGGGCTGAAGTAAGAATATATAGATTATTTCGACTCCTGATACCTTACAAAAAGATGGACACTATTATTAAAGGGTTCTTCCCAATGCACAGCAGAATGAGAGGAATACTCAATTTCCTTTGGAATATGTTTTGGCATCTTTGGATGCCTGGCACTTTGATAGAGAATGGGCAGACACGTCACAGCGAATCAGAGCTTACCCAAATGAAAGCCAAATTATCTTACTGTGAGCATCAAGTGGAAAACTACACTTTGTACACAGCACTTTATCCCCCCTGCCCTGCTTTTGGGGGCATAGTTAAGGACCAGGTCAACTTAATTCATAGTGATAACAATAATTATGGAGTATTTTGCAAGTCATAAATGTGCAAGTAATCTCATTCCCTTTTTGTGCATACTTATATCATTTCTCCATTTTGTGATGTGAAAATTCAGACTCAGAAAAGCTGACTGACAGGTCCAAAACCAAATTGCTAGTAAACAAGAGGGCCAGTAGTAGAAGCCAGATCTCCCAACTTTAAGTGCAATATAATTTGCGATTCTCCACGTTGTCTTCATTGACTTATTCACGGGTTCATGGGTCCATTTGGCAAACATTTATTGAATGTGTCCTATACAGCAGGCACTGTGACAGTTGCTAGAAATGTGAATTACAAATGGATTTCATCATCAAGCAACTCGCAGTTTGGTAAACAAATGACAACAACCCAGTGTGGTAAGTGCTATGGGAGCACACAGGAGAGGGAACAACGGCAAGGGCAGGAGGTGGGTTGGGGTGGTCCTGAAAAGGAGCTGCAGAGGAGATGAGGAGACCATATACCCTTGGGGAAGCATGGAGAAAAGGCCCTGGGCAATGGCTTCCAGCAGCCTCCTCCATTCATGCTGGCATGCCCAACCAACTTATTATCTGGATGCCTAGACCCGGAAAAGATGGAAAAGCATAGGCCTGAGGTAAAGATGAGCAGGAGGTACCAAGGTGAAGGTGGGGAAAAGCATTCCAAGGTGAGGGAACAGCTGTATGACAGCCAATGTCATGCCACTGAACGACTCCTCTGGGAACTCTTTTTGGTGAAAATGAAATGCATGAGGTGTGTGAAGGGGCTGTTGGGAAATGAACCGAGAGAGATGAGCAGAGGCCAGGCATCGAGGGGTTCATGGTTTGGGGTGCGGAAAAGAAGAGTGTGAACACTACCCTGAAATGTATGGGGAACGCCTAAAGAACGTTGAACAGTGATATGACATGATCTGGATTTTAGAAAGATCCCTTGAGCGTTAGTGGAAGATTAGATTTGAGGAGCCAGGTGGAGTCGTGGCAGGAACCTAAGAGAGAAGTGAGGAGTCTGAGGATTAAGGAAGTAGCAGTGGGATGGAAGGAAAGACCAGCTTTGAGAGAGATTAGAAGGGCAGAGGTTGAATGACTGATTCATGGGGTGTGGGAGCGGGAGGCAGGAGTTGGTAACGTCTCTCGGATTTCTGCCTTGGATGACTGAGTTAAGGAAGAAAAGAGGAAAAGCGAGTTTCATTTTGGAGGTGGCAGCTCACAGAGGGTTTGATTTTGACACACTGAGAGGAGGAAGGAGGGCTTGGAGGGCCTTCAGGTGTGGGTGCTGGCCATACTCTTTGAGATGTGTGGCGCTGCCTTTAACAGAAAAGAGAAAAGCTTCATTGCCGGATTGCTTAGCAACATATTTAGAAATATTTTGATATTTCCTCCTCAAAGCATGCATTTTAATATAGAAATACATCATTATATGGGAAAAAGAGGTATACAAATAAATACATAAATAAGAAACTTTTCAAAAATGTAACTACAGAAAAATATTTTGGCACATAGATTTAAATGTTTTTGTGTATTCTTAGCTAATATTATTCAGCATGTGATTTAAAAAACAGTGTAAAATACCAAAGTCTTGAAAGATGAATTATTTAAAAATCTTATTAGTCACACACCCTTAATACATACTACGTTTGCTCTCAAAAGAAAACGTACACCTGAAGGGTGAAGGGGAAAGAAACTGTTTCCTTAAGTGAAGGAACAGGAAGAATGGAGGACCGTCCGGCCACCAGCCAGTCAGGGAACGCGGAGAAGCCAGCGGTTACAAGGCACATCTCCTCTAATCCAAAGTTCTCACTTCGAGTCTACCTTTCACACGAAGTACTTAATAGAAACTTCATCTGAACCATGAAATGCCCTTAAATTTTTTTAATATTGGATTCCATACTATGCTAAAAGAAGACAGTATTAGGTGACTGAAAAGAAACATATTTTTTAAAAAGAAGAAGAAAAGACTTGTGGAAAGCATAAAACGGTTAGTGAGAATTTCTACTGAAAACCGAAAGTTAATGTCAACACAAAGTTTCTTTCCGATTGAGGACAGATGCTTCTTAAAGAATGGATAAATCAATAAAGTTCATTTCCCAGTGGCACTTGGAACCACAATTTTAACCTGTTGAAATGGCACAGAGACAGAAAAAAGCAAAATACAAATGAACAACAACAAAAAATGGTTTTCTTTTAGAAAGAAGCTCCATTTAACTGGTTTCCACACTCAAAGCTGATATATTCAGCTCCCTAGCAGGGAATGAGTATCAGCTTCCCTCAGGAAGGTGGCTTTTTGCTGGGTGCGTGCATGGTGTTCATTTGTCTTGCACGTAAAAACTAGAACATAACAAGCTTCTAATCATCACTTGTTAATGTGAAACAAAAAGAATTCTTTTTTCCATTGAAAGCAGATTGTAGTAAAAAAGCAGCATTCTCCAAGGTCATATGCTGTTGGCAAAGCTCAAAAAAACCTTGTAGTCCAACTTGCTTATGTTCAGCTGTGTTTACTTAGACTTAACTTGACAAAGTCTGCCTCTGATTATTCTGAGCAGTCATCTGCCCACAGATAAATAGATATTACACAAACTTTTGGAGAAAATGGCATTTGGCCTCCATAATTTTGGAATAATTTACTTCGTACCCTCAACTTAAGACACCAAAATGATCCACAATATGTTTTGGGGATTGAAACATAAATATTTCATTTAACAGCGGGAGCCGCCTCCATGACCTGTCTGGATTTCAGGTGGCTTACTAACGGAGTATGGTGCTGCTTCGGGAGGTGTGGAGTAGCCCGGCAACAGACAGTTTCAGACAACATTTACTTCAGTTTTTTCAATAACCATCAAGATTTCAAGGAATTTCTGTAAACAAACTGTCACTTAAAGAAAATAACTTTCCATCAATTTTTACAAGTCTCCAGAACAGAACATGCATATAAAAATAAGAGTTAGCTAAATTATTTCCAGAGACTATATCTTGGAGTAATGTTTACACTATCAGGAGAAAGCAAAAGCTCAATATTTTACCACTATGTCTTACACTAAATGCAAAATTTTGCTTTCGGAGTAATGTAAACCATTTGCATGGCACAGAGTCTGTTTCCAATTACCCAAGAATGGATTCTGGCCCATCATATTTACTTTGCTTGATGTTATATTTACATAACAAAAGATATACATACTTTCCTCCCCAAACTACGATTGTTTCAAAGGTGGAAGTAGTTTTACATTCCCCAGAGATCAATCAATCAGCAGATCTCTACTGCACTTTGTTAACAACTGTTAATACGGTAGTGAATGAGAAGAAGATGCTTTCTGTCTTCTGAAGCTTGCCCAGTGAGAAAAATGATAAATTGAACACATACCGTCATTTTCTAGCTTGCTCATTTTAATTTCTACAATTAGGAAGAGTCCTCCCGCCCCCGACCCCCACTGAATGTAACGCATTTTCTTTCCTGACTGCTGTTTTATTGTTGAACTAAAGGGGTGGAGCCTTTCGTTTAGGACGCTTGGGGGTTAAGGGAGCTGTGAATACTCTGCAGGGCCAGCTCCCTCTCGCCATTCGAGCTATGCCTGTAGAGGGGTTAGTTTTGAACTGATTCATTTAATGCCTTCTATTTTGGCTTCTATTTTAATTTACTAAGTTTGCTTTGAGAAGTGCTCTGTAAGATGAACGAGCGTGAACGATGGTACTGCTACTGTTGGAACAACTGCTGCTCGAAAGAATCGCATCGACCGATGTACCCATGCACATTCCCATGTTGTTTTCTCTCATTATCTTTTGCTTTGAGATTCACAAAAGATGAATTAATATGTATAAATAGAAGAAGGAATATGCTTTCCAAGGTGTGTGCCTTTAAGGCCAACACATAAATCCATAACCAGTGCTGGAGACTCGAATGGCCTCCTTATTACCAGTGTCTGTGAGAGAAGACATGAAGGCCTCTTTAGCTTTTAATGCAAAACAGCATCCACAATCATTTTAGAAAGGGCAGTTTCCTCTGATTCGACGTGTAGTTAGAGAAATGAATCCAGGAAAATGACTTTCAACCATTTCTCCTGAAGCCCAGCCACATGACAAAGCCAGAGGCATCTCCAGAGCCTCTGATGTAACGGCAGGCCAACTGAAAAGTCTGCTGCTTGAAAATAACTCTCGAGCCCAATCCCAAGCGCCTGAGACAGCGCCCAGCAGAGGAAGGTAAGTGAGGTTAGGAAACGGGATGGTGATGAGGAACTCCTTTAACTTTACCTTATCTGGAACAGAATCACAGAAATGGAGATCACATGGAGGGTTATCAGTGGGGAGGGGGAGAATGGGGGGAAAGGTACAGGGAGTAAGAAGCATAATTGGTAGGCATAAAAGAGGCAGGGGTAGATTACGAATAGTATAGGAAATAGAGAAGCCAAAGAACTTATATGTACAATCCATGGACATGAACTAAGGTAGGGGGGACTGCTGGAAGGTAGGGGAGTGCAGGGCAGAGGAGGGGATAAAGGGAGAAAAAAATTGGGACAACTGTAATAGCATAATCAATAAAATATACTTAACATTTTTTTAAAAAAAGAAAACACAGGGGATGACCACACATTTTACTTTTCAAGCATGGAGGAAAGGGGCAGTTGATATATCAAACTTCAAGTAATGTAAACCCCGTCAGAAGTGGAGCTACTTGTGGGTGGCTTCTTACAAAGGAAAAATCAATTCGTAAATTGCGGCAGATTGGATCAAGACACAACTGCACAGAAACTAGGAAGGAAGCTCAGTCAAGGCTACCAGACGGCGGTGTTATGTCTGAGAAAGTAGGCACAGCCATCGGAACCCTTAGACACGCAGTTCATTCTTTAAAACACAGAATTTAACACAGAAGAAGATGTCGGTTACAGATCACTGACAGGGATTCGTTTGCAGTTGAATCAAACTTGTATGGCCCTCTCAATTTCACCAAAGTGCGGAGGGAAAAAGAGGAAGAAAAGCTTTCACAACCAAAAATCTCCCAAAATCTCTGATACTTTCTGGTTTCATCTTTCCCAAAACCGCAACAGCAAAAGTAGCACCACTTCAGCGCGCT
Organism: Macrotus californicus; assembly: GCA_007922815.1. Classification (NCBI taxonomy): domain Eukaryota; kingdom Metazoa; phylum Chordata; class Mammalia; order Chiroptera; family Phyllostomidae; genus Macrotus; species Macrotus californicus. The sequence goes on along the minus strand of VMDR010014079.1, from coordinate 1,487 downwards.
CACTCCCAGCTCAGTCAGGAAGTGCCGAGGCACACAAGCATTTTTTATTTCACGTTTTTTACAGGACGGTGACTAACATTCTCTTAGCATTCCCCAAAGCTCCAGCTTTGGAATACATTTTATTTAAATGTCAGCAAAGGAATTTGCTCATCATTCAAACAGTGCTTTTTCTTTCCGAACTTGGAATATATGTAGAAACTGTATTGTGAATGGAATTACAAAATGGCCCAGAGCCACAAAGGGAAATCCACTTTCCAGTCCTTAAAAGAGCTCGGTAGGAAAGCGTTCTGTACTGGAGGTAGGAGGAATAACCACAGACATTTATACGGTAGAGCTTATCAAGTGCTTTCCCAATCATTATCAACTGTTCCGTGAGGCAGATATTTTTCTTTATTTTATACACAGAAATGAATTAAGAAGTTAGACAATTTACCTAATGTTTCTCAGTTAGTGAGTGGTAGAGAAAAAGAAAAAAAAAAAATCCGTACCTAGGTCTTCAAATCCTAAAACCATAATCTGAAGGCATTGACTGAAACCCAAAAGCCAGCATCATAGTTAACAGGAAGACACTGGCAGTGTTGCCACACAGGTCCGAAAGGAGATAAAAATGTGCATTTACCGTCGCTATTATTTAACACTGTGCCAGAGGTACAATTCAATGCAATAAGCCGGAGAAAGAAACCCATGGCAAAAATTTCAGTAAGGAGGTAAAACCATCACCATTTGCAAACACTGTACCGTATTTTGCCATGTATAATACCCACATTTTTGGCCCAAACTTTCAGGGAAAAAAATCTTTTGTTTTAATTTTTTAATTCAATTTTTAATTTATGTATAAAACTGATGATCATATTCCAAGGTGTTATTTTCCATACAGATAGTATTACTGCTTTCTAGAGTTACACTTTTAACACATCAGCATAAATAAAAGAATTAAAAACATTTATATAGATACAGAATTAGTGCTACCCATGTATAATATGCATCCTTATTTTTCCCTCAAAAATGTGGGCAGAGAGTATTCATTATACATGGCAAACTACTGTAATTTTGTTGGATTGGCCAAAAAATCTGTTTAGTCTTCTCCATAAAATAAAAGACACATTTTTCATTTTCACCAATAACATTATTGATTTGGATATTTTGAGTGTGTTGGCTATCCCCTGCTACTGGCTTTTAGTGGGGAGAGGCCAGGGGTGCTGCTAAACACCTTCCAATGCATAAGACAGCCCCACAGCAAAGAATAATTTGGCCAAAATGTCAATAGCACCTAGAAACTTCACAAACCACTTTTGACATGTTCTATCAGTCATAGACCTTCTCCATACACTGATAAATCTTTCTTTGCTTTTCAGTTGCATTTTTGCCTTTCTTGAACTAATAAAGCATAATATGCCAAAAATGTCATGTATTTTCTTGCATCTTCAATATTAAAATGGCTGCATAAAAATTCACCTATTTTGATAAATTTGTTTTAATACACACTG
>VMDR010014078.1:0-24032 GCA_007922815.1 Macrotus californicus | reverse complement strand
CATGAATAAATGTTGTATGTTGTAAAATGCCTTTTCTCCATTTAGTGAAAGAATCTTTGGATTCTTTCCTTTATTTTGTTAGTGGGGTGAATGACTTTGATTTTAGAATGTTAACCAAACTTGTATTCCTGGAGTATATCCTAATTATGTGTTATTTTACATACAATTAATTTTACACACAATTTATGTTAATGATGTTTGTTATTTTAAAATATTGCTGGATTCTATTTGTTTATATTTTATTTAGAATTTTGAGTCTGTATTCATAAGCGGCATTAGTCTATAATTTTCCTCTCTTATGTCCTTGTTAGATTGATGTCAAGGTTATATTATCTTCATAAAATGAATTGAGAAGTAATCTCTCTTTTTCTGTTGGTGTTATTAATTACTTAAGTCACTAGTGCAACTGCAGTGGATATTCTGATGCTCTCAGCCTATCCACCAGCTGCCCAAATATCTAACACTGACAGCTTAAAGCTGTGTGCTCTTCTGGGAATTAGGTTCAGCTGTAGGGAACTGCCTTATCAAGGTAAGCCCGCATCCACGGGGCTAAGATGGGAATACTGAGGCTTTGCCTTTCCTCAAATTAATCAAACTCTCAACTGTCATCTTAGCTCTAGACCATGGCTGAGGCCTCAGTTCCAATTGGCCTGGACATTTTTCCTTCTGCCCAGCCCTGCCTTTCTCAGTTCCTTACAGGCATATCTCTCAAGTGCAGTCCTTCTGCACCCAGCACTCAGTCTCCTAGCCTGTGCTCTCACATGGCCGAGAAGTTTTTGTTCATTTTGGTGGTAGTGCTGAGAGAGAGAGAGAGAGAGAGAGAGAGAAAGAAACATCGATAATTGTCTTTCCACTGATCTATGCATTCATCAGTTGATTGTTGCATGTGTCCTAACTGGGGATCAAACCCACAACCTTGGCTTATCTGGACAATGCTCTAACCAACTGAGCTACCCAGGGCCTGAAGGAAGTTTCCATACAGACTTCTTAGGTTCCTTTTTTATAGCACCCTCCCCGACGGTGCCCCTTTAATACCAACAGACCTCTAGGTCTTTAACTCTGATGTCTAGTTCCTCTAACCAGTGAGAGAACAGTTCTCTTCTGGCTCTGCTCCAAGGCCCCACAGTCTGGCCTAGAACATGTCCTGTGGGAGAAAGCTGGGATGAATGTGTAGCCGCCCTTTCCTCAATGGTCACAGCCCTGTTATTGGTCACTGCTCAGTGTCCACAATATGTTTTACATATTTTGTCCGGGTTTTAAGTTATAAAAAATTGTTTTTTTACAGAAGGAGGTTAAGTTTGAGGACAGTTACTCTGCACTGGCCCAAATTTGGCATTCTATAACCACTTCTTATAACTTTCAACCGGTCCCGGCCTTTCAGCGTCCACAGTGTATCCTCCCCACACTGCTAGCCGCCCCAACTTGCAGGACTAACTTGTGCCAACAGGGAGACATATCACTTCCATTATCATTAATACATTTATTGATCAATCCCCCTCATGTAACCACCTGCCATTTCTCCATCCCATACCCTGCAGGGAGGCCCTGATTTCCCTGCTTGGACTCTCCAGGCTACTACACGGACACCCTTCTCTCCTTGCTTGGATTCTGTGCCCTGGGTCCCTTCTGTGTCTGCATGCCCTGCATTAGGGGTATTCCACCCTTTTGTACTGACTTCCTCCTTCTGGTCTCAAGGCTTTTCCTGAGAGCTGAGTGCTCAGGTTTCTACTCTTGCATTTGCTCAGCATTCCATCTGTAAATACCGAATCTTTTTTTCTTGCCAACTCTCACCCCTTTCTTCTCCAACTAGTACTCCTCCTTCCCCACTCCCCACCCAGGAAACTGTTATCGATCATCTGGCATATTCTCCCACACTTTCCTTCACATTCATATGACCCATCAGCTTATATGCACGCATATATACAACTCTGGTTTTGTTTATGTTTGATTTAAAGCAATAGTGTCACGTTACATGACCCTCTGCTTCTTCCTTTTTTTATGTGACATTCAACTGCTATGGACCTTTTAGCTCATTCTCTAGCTTCTTCTTTCTCATGGTTGAACATTATTCCACAGTACAGCTGTTCCACGATTCATTCAGCCAATCCCCCTCAGTCTCCCATTGAAGATCTTTTACTTTATTTCCAGATTCCCACCACTATAAGCCATAGTACACAGAACCGTTTTATTTGTTTTGTTTATTTGTGTCCTGGTGCTTTTCTTTCTTTAGGCCAGATTGGAGAGGGATTTCTTGTTTGAAAAATGTGTGCATTTTTTCATTTTAGTTTTTAGTCCAATAGCGTTCCAAAAGGGGCTGTACGTAGCTGCCCACACTGCCGTTAGCGCTGTGCCCTGTCACCACAGCCCCAGCAGCAGGGTTTTGGTGGTCTGGTTACGTCATACTCTCTGTTCATTTGCACTCACCTGACTGGGGAAGTCAAACATCTTTTGATATATTTACTTAGCATTCGTATTTTCTCTTTTCTGAACTGTCTATTTATGTATCTTGTCTATTTTAGATTGCATTTTGTTATCAGTTTGCAAAAATGCTGTATATGGTGACTTTTTATCTGTCATAGGTGTGGGAGTGTTTTCCACAATGTTTTGTCTGTATGACTTTCATCAAACATATGTTAAAGTACTTCTGTAGTCAATCTGTCTATTGCTTCTTTTATAGCTTCTGGGTTCACACTTCTGGTTAGGCTGCTCTTCCCTGCACCACAGGCGGCATGTATTGTACCCTGTATTTTCTTCCAAGATTGTTAATGTTTTAATTTTTATGTCCAGTTTTAAAAAATCCAACTGAAAATACAGGGTCCAGCACAAATAATGCTCCCTTTTTATGACAAAATCGTTTATTACAACATTGTAAGCATGTAATTCTGTACCATAACAATATCACACTCAAGCACACCATATAACATTTCAGGTGAAATGTTCAAATTAAAACTATAAATTATTACACCCATATTATTACCCTGCTGACCACATCCAAGCAGGCCTGACTTCTGCTGGACCCTGTATTTATCGTGCTCACCAGTTCTGAGGGCCAGCAGTTTGCACAGGACAGAGTGGGGGAGGCTTGCTTGCCTGCTTGATGTCAGGGTGCTGCTCACAGGAAGGGCTGTGACTGTTCATGGCTGGTTGACACCCGTGTGGAGCCTGTGTTGGGAACACTCAAGCAGATGCGAGCTGGCATGGTTTGGACTCCTTGGACAAACTTTATCTGCCTTTACACAGTCCTTCCACACGATGTTTCCAGCGTGGTGGGTTGACATCATTTGGATTTCCTCCATGTTGGCTTGGCTCCCAAGGCTTTGAGAGAGCCAAGCAGAAGCTCTATCATCTTTTATGATGATACTAGGAAGTCATACGATTTCACTTCTGCTACTTTCTACTGGTTGAGGTATTTACAAAGGTCTGCCCAGGCTCATGGGGCAGGAACACAAATCTCACCTCTTAATGGAGGAAAGCTAATGTCACACTGTAATAAGAACATATGAGATGGGATATCTTTAAGTGCAGCTATCTTGGAAAAATACTGTGCAGCTATCCTTGGAAAAATACAGCTATCTCTGGAAAAATACAATGTACCACAGAGAGGTTAGGAGAATTTCCCATATTCTTGAGAAACTAGGGACATTAATGGTTAGCAGGAACAAAAAAATATACCTTCATTTAAAAGGAGAAAACTTGGTGTAAATCCTGAATTTTTTTTTTTTAATAGAGGAAAGGCAACTCGTCATTGAACCATCGTCAACAAACATACGGATGTGCTTATAGTCATCATTAAACACTTTTGAAATGTTCTTGGACTGCTGAACCAAAAGATAGTTTCAAGGAACCAGAAACATATCAGCTCTGAAACACTGCAGGCTCTCAGACATACTCTGCAAAGTGGATGGACCGGCCTGGATTTGTCACACTCAGAGAGTGAAACAGTGTTCCTTGGCTTGGAGCTCTTTGTCTTTATCTGTTCAGGCTGCTGTAACAGAAATGTCATACACTAGGTGGCTTCTAAACAACAAACACTTGTTTCTCATTGTTCTAGATGCTGGAAGTCCAAAATCAAGGCACTGGCAGATTTGATATCTGGTGAAAACCCACTTCCTGGTTCACAGATGACTGTCTTGTTGTGTCCTCACGTGGTGGAAGGGGCAAGGGAGATCTTTAGGATCTCTTTTTATAAAGGCACTAAGCCGATTCATTAGGGCTCCACCCTCACAACCTAATCACCTCCCAAAGACCCTCACCTCCAAATGCTATTGGGAATTAGGTTTCAACATAGAGATTTGGGGGAGACACAAACATTCAGTATGTATAGCTTTGCCAGGGCAATGCCTTGTAGTCATTGTTTCCTGATGCTGCCAAATGCTTCTGGAGACGCTAGAGTGGCCATTCCTAGGGATGAGAGGTTTATGACTATGCAAGAGCCGAAAGAGGTTATCACAATACCTTTGGGCTAGGTTATTTTAAGTTACAGTAGATAGACAGCTTGTGAATTTCATCAACCAACTGGAGGCTCGTTCTAGCTAAAATCATGAGTTCAGCATAAAAGAAAAGAAGAGGTAAGTTAAAAGTGAACACCTGTTCTTCTAAAATTGCTCTACTGCAGGTACCAGCCCTAGAGAGTTGGCAGATGGTTTTGTGTTTCTAAGCCTGACCTTAGCAGCCCTTCATCAATCTTGAGCTGATTGATTCTCAGGAAATAGGAGACTCTGGCTTCCTAGTGTACCCAAGACACCTTTGATTTAGTTACTACCTGAAGACCAATTAATTAGCCCACATTGTTCTCCTAACAAAGCTAGGAGACACTGGGCACAGCCTGGCTGGGGCAGTTTTTTACTAACTCATTAATTACTATCACCCCAGACACGGATAATCCTAAAAGGTAAAGATAAAAACATCACTCTGCACCAGGGAAGACTGGCGATCTCCAAGGCCCGCAGCTATCCTGCACTGTGGTGCCTGTAGACAGGGGGCCCCTATCTTAAAAAAATTTCCACTTACAGCACTGAAGCCAACTGCTTCGTCCCTTTCATCTTAACTCATGGATGCCACGGAGCAGCTTGTTAATAATGAGAGAATTTGCTCCTTCACTACCAGGCACTGCACTTTTTTAAATTTAAGAGGGTTTACTTAAGTTCTTCTTCTTTTTAAGTCAAACAGGATTGTATGTATATTTATGACATAGAATTAATTCACAATTGACTTTCAATTACTCTCTAGATAGATTATCTGGGGACCTCATCCATTCAGCCAGTTTCCCTTCCTCTGTCTCTCATCTGGCCCCACTTCTCTCCCAGTTTCTCCTCAGTGTCTGCTCTTCATTCCCAGTTAGGGTAAAACTGGGAAGAGTCAAGGCTGGATGTGAGGTATGGTACGAATGGGATACGAATAGAACAGCACACTCGTTTTAAGATCATGCACTCTATGACTCTTCCCCTTTAAGAGGACAATCAGAAGTTGGCTATTATTACTAAGAACTTCCTCCTCATGATGTTATATTTTGGTAGATAAACTGAGGCATATTAAAGTTTTTAGTTTATTGGAACAAAAATCGATTCCAGCGGGGCAGTGCCAAGCCAGAAGTGGTTAGGAGCACTCCAGTGACAGAAGACAGGGGCAAGGCTTTTATAGAGAAGACCTGGAAGCTGAGCAAGGAAATTATTTAATTTGTTACAGCTTAAGCCGGGGTTGCATTATGTGGCTGCTCGTGCTTAGCTGTCAATTAGGTTTTGATTTCTTAACCTTGAGGTATTTACAGGCTTAGCTTTGGGTGTGCTTATGTAGGTGGCTGAGGCATTAGAACCACCTCAGTCTAGTGGCCTCCTTGTTTAATTAATTTAACAGTAGTTATGCATTAAATTTTTTTTATTATGGAAAATTTCAAATAAAAGCAAAGGAAATACTATAGCTACTCTTTCTGGCTTCCTTCCCCATGTGCCCTCCCCCCACTCCCATGTGCCCATCATGCAGCTTCTGCATTTATTAGCCCATAACCAGTTTTGTGTCCTATATGCTTCCCAAACCAGGTGTTCTGTGACCCATGTTTGGATTCACGGGAAACCCTGTTTCCTCAGCCAAACAGACCCAGGAGGTGGCCCTGGATGTCAGTCTGTGTCTTCCACTCCATCTTGTGGACCAATTCCTGAGAACACCTTGAGTGTCACATTCTATTATACTTGATGGGAAACTCTAGGCGTCCTGGTGGCGGGCAGGACAAAAGGGACAGCTGTGCTAAGCTGCCCACAAATCAGGGCATCTTTGGAGACTGTCCTCCAATTCCCAATTAATTTTTAGGAGAGCTTTAATTATGCCATCAACAGTCCTCAATTAAACAATCACAGGCACTCTGGCTGAGGGGGGAAATGAGTGACTGACTAGATTTGCATAATCGTTTACCCTAATTAGAATGTCAAAAGTTGGTGGCAGAAAGGCCACGTTGTGCTGTGACTTAGTATCATTTTAATTTAGTCTAATTCCCCATTATTACAACTGTCCCCCTCTTTGCATCTCAGGTCCTCTGTCTAAAAGATGTGTAGTAAAAACAGAATGGAGAAAGAACTAACAGCTCACTTGTAGGCTGAACTCCTGAAAAACTCTGAAGCTTTCTTCTTTAACCAAAACCATGGCTTTAGCTTTGATCTAAATTTGCAATTGCAAGGCCGTTTAGATTGGGCACTGGTAATTTCGGCAGACGCTTGGCTTTGACTCCAGAAGCCTGCTCTTGAGGTGTGCACGTGCATGTGCATGCTCACACTTTTGAGGTGGTAGAATCCTCTTCAGGTTGTCTCAAGAGAAAAAATAGTAGTCTTTTAGTAGTCACTTTCATTCTAATGTTTTAACACAAGGATTTTGGTGGGTAATAATAATGATTATAAGATATACTCATTAATGGGTATTATGTCGAGTAATGTGTAAAACTTCTATGATAAACGTTTTGGACTACAAGATTGGAAAACTACAAAGATGGCTAAAAATACACAGAACTCCAGGTCTCAAGCACAGAACCACCCTGACCCCTGACAGACTGTGTAGGCACGCATGGGTGATTTCTGGGTCTGGCTGGTGAGCCACTTACCCAGATCCTAGTTAAATCAGGCATCTTCTGTTTTTTCTGCCCTCATTCCCTTTTAGCAGCAGGAGGCCACCTATTTAATTAGTTGGGGGTGGAAGCGTCTGTATTCTCCTGGGGACAGCTTTGGCCCTAGGGTTGGATAAGAGGGTGAATCCAACGCATGGGTGTGGCTAGCCTCTCCCCTGCAACATATGGGGAACCTGCCACGCCTTCAGTCCAAGTTCCAGCAGCAAGCGTTAGTGGAGAGGACTTCCCCGCTGGGAACACACCCTGCAAGCCAAGGGCAGGTGGCGTCACTCGTAGAGGTCAAGCAGTTCTTAGACCAAACAGCATCTGGTGAACTGTGCCAATTGGAAATCAATGTCCCTCTCAGGGTCTGTTTAATTTTATGGTTGTTTGCACAAACTTACAGCCGCTAATGGTCAGGACAGAGCTCAGCACATCCTCCCAGGATTGTTCCAATCCAGTCTGCTGTCTCCTCAAGCCATTTATAGTTGAATTAGAGTCTGTTTACTAGAGGCTGGTGTTGGAGCCTCATGATCAGGCTAAGCCAGACTAACCATGGGGTTAGCCACTATTTATCCAAGGCCTGGAAGTCTGACCACAAATACAATACGTCCAAGCCTCCAAAGCCTTACCACGGCCTAAGGGAGACAAGTGGCTTCCTCTGCGTGTGGCAATATTGAATCATGATGTTCAATGTTGCAGCTCCATTTTAAGGAGGCTAGTCTTCTTTGGACTGATATGAAATTTTTAGTGCTTAAAATGTTATGTTCTGCAGTCAGATAAATTCCAGTCCATCACTCACCAGCAGAAGGACTGGGGGTAAGTTTATTAACCTTTCTGGCCCTCACTTTCCTCATCTGTAAAATGGGGGTAATGACTGTATCCAGCTCATTAGGCTGCTGAGAAGATCAATTAAGATAATATGTTGAAAAGTTTAATATAGTGCCTGGTACATTAATGCACTTTTAACCAATCTTGAGTATTAAAAGTGGCAATAAAGATCATAATGATAATTCCAGCCACAAATGAACAAGATAGGCATGTTACAATACGCAGGAACAGAAGATCTGAATGAGCTGTGCTGGTTTTAAAACCTTGATTTTAATATTTTTACCATTGCACTCTGTAGTAAAGATGTATGGGAATTCTTTACCTTGTTCATTTCTCCCTGTCGACTCGTTAGTCTTCCTTGTTTTTCAATAAAGAGACATAATGCTGTATTTTGATTCACCCTGTAATGAATGGGTTGTTGCTTTAGAAGCACTTCACGCCAATCTCCAGGTCCTGTCAGAACCAGAATGCCAGGGAACCCAGCTATAGTCATGGCAACAGCCTCTGTCCTATTTCTCGGGTGGATCATTCCCAGGAGAGCATTGGAAAACCAAGATCTAGTGCCAGCTCATATGGGAGAAATACTTCTGTGTAGCCGGGGATGGGGTTGACCTCTTCAGGGTCAGACGCTCGGATGGAATGTGGGCCTGCCTGGCCGTATGTTCCCCACACTCTCCTCTGTCTAGGCAGCTTCACTTCAATGGACACTGAGGGAGAAGCAGTGAGCAGCCTCTTCTGAGTGGGGCAGGATGAGGAGCACTGGAAAGGAAGGGCCAGTTCTCCCAGGTGAGCAGGGAGCAGTGGTGGTTGGAGAAACGTGCTATTGCCAGAATCACAGTTTACTCGGGATGCTTGATTACCTTTACAGCTTCAGCTGGACCCCATCACTGGGGCAGCATGAAAGGGTCCTCCTTTCTCTGACAGACACCAACTGCAGGGCCACCCGACAAGCTGGCCATTCCAATTCTCTCTCCTGGGTATTTGAAAACTTGACTGGAATAGACAAGTGGGTTGGAGCAGAGCTATCTCATGACAGTTAGTGGTTTGGGGCCAAGAGTAATGGCTCCTAATGTCACCTTCATTCATGTCTTGCCAGAGAATCGGTTTAACTTCCTTTGGTTTAGGGAGCTGGTCCTCATATCACACATCTCCTTCTTGATTAAATTAAAGACTGGTTTCATTTATTTTTTTTAAAAAGTTTATTTATTTATTTATTTAGAACCCACAACCCAGGCAGGTGCCCTGACAGGGAATTGAATTGATGACCTTTCACTTTGCAGGATGACACTCAACCAACTGAGACACACCAGTCAGGGCCTCATTTATTTTTTTCCCAATAATCTATTTTTAAAAATATATTTTATTGATTATGCTATTACAGTTGTCCCACTTTCCCCCTTTATTCCCCTCCGCCCTACACACCCCCTCCCGCCCACATTCCCCCCCACCCTTAGTGCATTTCCATGGGTCACACATATAAGTTCTTTGGCTTCTACATTGCCTGTACTATTCTAACCTCCCCCTGTCTATCTTCTACCTACCATTTATGCTTCTTATTCCCTGTACCTTTTTCCCCTCTCTCCCCACCCACTCCCGATGATAACCCTCCATGTGATCCCCATTTCTGTGATTCTGTTCCTGTTCTAGTTGTTTGCTTAGTTTGTTTTTGTTTTTGTTTTAGGTTCAGTTGTTAATAACTGTGAATTTGTTGTCATTTTACTGTTCCTATTTTTTATCTTCTTTTTCTTAGATAAGTCCCTTTCACATTCCATATAATAAGGACTTGGTGATGATGAACTTGAACTTGACCTTATCTGGGAAGCACTTCATCTGCCCTTCCATTCTAAATGATAGCTTTGCTGGATAGAGTCATCTTGGATGTAGGTCCTTGCTTTTCATGACTTGGAATACTTCTTTCCAGCCCCTTCTCGCCTGTAAGGTTTCTTTTGAGAAATCAGCTGACAGTCTTATGGGCACTCCTTTGTAGGTTACTGTCTCCTTTTCTCTTGCTGCTTTTAAGATTCTCTCCTTATCGTTCATCTTGGGTAATGTAATTATGATGTGCCTTGGTGTGTTCCTCCTTGGGTCCAACTTCTTTGGGACTCTCTGGGCTTCCCGACTCCCTGAAAGTCTATTTCCTTTGCCAGATTGGGGAAGTTCTCCTTCATTATTTGTTCAAATAAGTTTTCAATTTCTTTCTCTTCCTCTTCTTCTTCTGGCACCCCTATGATTCGGATGTTGGAATGTTTAAAGACATCCTGGAGGTTCCTAAGCCTCTCCTCATTTTTTTTTGAATTCTTGTTTCTTCATTGTGTTTTGGTTGAATGTTTCTTTCTTCCTTCTGGTCCACACCACTGATTTGAGTCCTGGTTTCCTTCCCATCACTGTTGGTTCTTTGTACATTTTCCTTTATTTCACTTAGCATAGCCTTCATTTGTTCATCTAATTTGCAACAATATTCAACCAATTCTGTGAGCATCCTGATTACCAGTGTTTTGAACTGTGCATCTGACAGGTTGGCTCTCTCTTCATTGCTTAGTTGTATTTTTTCTGGAGCTTTGATCTGTTCTATCATTTGGGCCATTTTTTGTCTTGGCATGCCTATTACATAGTAAGGGGCGGAGCCCTAGGTGTTCACCAGGGCTGGGTAACCACGTTGCTGCGTAGTGAAGCTGTACGTGGGGGAGGGGTCCAAGAGGGAACAATGTCGCTTGCTCCGCTCTCTGCCGGTTTTCAGTGACTTTCCCCACTACCCAGTCAAATTGGGCCCTTCTGGTGCTGATTCCCAGGTGGGTGGACTTGTGTACGCTCTAGGACCTGTGGGTATCTCCAACGAGCTCTCCTGTGAGGCTGGGAGTTTCTCCCACTGCTGCCGCCTCAACCAACACAGGAGTTTTCAATCAGAGGCTTTGAGGCTTTATTTCCCCACACTGGAACTCTGGGTTGCGTGGTCTGTTTCGCTCCCCAGTTGTTCCTCCCAGTTTATCTGCATGTGGGTATGGGACCTCCCGGTCTGCCAGCCGCCACCTCGCCCGGTCCGCCAGCCTCGCCTTGCCAGCCCCAGTCCACTAGCCACCGCCTCACTTCGAATCTTCACTGCCCGGCTGCCCATCTCTGCCCCTCCTACCAGTCTGGGTGAGTGTTTTTTCTTTAACTCCTTGGTTGTTGGACTTCCATACAGTTTGATTTTCTGTCATTTCTGGTTGTTTTTTATTTTTAAATTTGTTGTTGTCCTTCTTTCGGTTGTGCGAGGGGGCACAATGTGTCTACCTATACCTCCATCTTGGCCGGAAGTCTTTTTCCAATAATCTTAAGTGATACTGTTTCCTACTAAAAACTTTAAAAAAAAAAAAGCAGAGAGGGGTGAGTTCTGAATGCTTGTGATGTTTGCAAGTGGTTTAACCCTTTCGGTACGGGTGCCGGATATATCCGGCGCCCATCTGATGACCTGTGTGGACGAGCGCTGGATATATCCGGCGCCCATACAATGGCTCACAATGGCTCACCTCGTACAGCGGGAGTGTTGCGGCGGAAAGAGCACTCGTACCGAAAGGGTTAATCTAAAACCTCTGGGTTCTCCAATTTGAGAATATCATAATAACAAAATTTCCCCCTTAAAAGGCATCTTCAACTGCAGGAGCTCTAAGGCTTCATACATGTGCCAGGTAGTATGGTTCTAGTCTCTTATCTAATTCCACAGGTTTCCCCCTCCACTTTCTCCCCCTTGTATAGTATATTTGTTGACAAACCAGTCAACTATCCTATTCTCAATTCTGGATTTTGCTGTTTGCTTCTACGTGGTATCACATGTTTCTCTGTCCCCTGACTGCAAATTTGTTAGATATGGAGGCCTAATAAGAGTCAGGTTCCATTTTTTAGTAGGTGTACTAAGTGCTGTGTTTTTCATCAGGAGGCATACACTGATTCTGTCTCTCCCATTTTAATGGGTTAATTGGACAATAATTAGAAGCATTCAAATAACAAAGCTAGGTTATTCACAGCCATGTGTCCACCACCAGGCCTTGGACAATAAACCGTGGGTTGAACCAGAGTTTGAGTCTGAGCCCTTGTCTGATGCCCTTGTCTCTGTTAACAATTTCTTTCTTTCCTGGGTTCCTTTATGTACATTCTGGGCTGGCTGCCAACTGAGCAGTGAGCCTCTGACCATCCTCCTTGTGAGCCAGTTTTTTGTCCTGAAAGTTGACCCAACCCCAGCATGTTTCTGAGCACTACCCAGATAATTTGGATGCTCACAGGCAGCTTTGAAAGAGAAATCTGCAGGACTGGAAAGCAAATGACTAGAATGTAAGAGAAAAGGAGTTGACGTGCTAGTTTTAAGATGGTGAGTTAAAAGACGTGAGTGTAAAGATACATAGATTTTTTTTTAAAGCAGTCATTAAAATGTTTTAAGGTGGTCTTCTCCTTAATGCAAAAGTATGAATTCAGCTTGCATTTTCCAAAAATGTTTTCTGTACATACTGCTCTATGGATATCCTCTGAGATGAAGAGGTTCTATGGCCATATAACTTGGGAAACTGCATGTTTCATCCCAAGAAGGATCACAATCATAGTAAAGGCTCTGAAAAGTCCTGCAGTAAAAAGTCTTCATAGCTTTGTTTAAGCCAGAATTTCCCTTTCTTTGTTGAAGGATACACTTTGGGAAAGACATTTTATGGAACCAATAAAGCTGGCCTTCTGGGTAAAGTGAGACATGGGAGAGAGGGGTCTTTGAGGGCTAGAGCCACCATCCTGGAATTCCTCTGATCCATTGAGTCTGGGACACTTGGGAGATTGAATTAGTAAGAGGTTCTTATAATTGGCTTCTGCAGAAAACTTGTGTCCTAGGGGTGTTTCTTGGCCTAACATTGTCAAGTATTTGAGTAAACTTTGGCTTCCACCTGGGATGACTTATCTGCCTCCTGCATCCCACCAGGGAGCAGGGAGGCAGGGATAATGTTACCCAGGTAGTTAGCCATGAACACTGAATGGACCCCAATTCAGTGTTCATCAGTTAGCAGCAAAGAAAACTTGTTAAGGGGAATCAAGTGACCTAGAGCGACAAATTATGTGGCCAGTGGGCATTAGCCACTGGGGAACAGGACAGATATGCTGAAAGGAGATGGTTGTGGCTGTCACTTACCATCTGAGCACTGCAGTCAGCAGTGGTTGTATGACTAGCAAAGTGTGCATGCTCAGTTGTCAGGCTCAGTTGTTGGAAGCCTCCAAACTTGCAGTGGTGGGGAGGTGAACATGCAATCAATGGAAGGTCGGGGTTGGAAGAGCTGACTTGGTGATGAAATTGGTCTGTGAGGAGGATGGTCAGAAGCCCAGTGTCAGAGGGGTACTGCAAAGTTGGGTTCTGTCTCTCTGGGTACTGACTTCCAAGGATCTGATACTGTGTGAAAAGATGCAGAAGCAGGAGGCTACATGTATGGTGAAACATGGAAATGATCAAGTGGTGGGTCCTGGGGCCAGCGAGGCATTTGCAGGTTGGAGCAGGCCCCTAGTCCTCTGCTGAGAGAAGAGCAGGTGTCCAGGTCTTGGGAAGGGGAGAGCTCATGGAATGAGGGACCCACTAACCAGACTGAGGGTCAGGACGGCACTTCAGGAACCTGAGGAGAAGGACATGCAGTGGGCAGGGGGGCAGTTTGCAGGAGGATCCAAAGAAGCAGCATAAAATCAATGAGTCCTCAGGAGTCTCTGATTCACCGCCAGGTATATTAGACACTAAGCTCAGGGGCAGAAACTAATTTTAAACCACTAGTGGGAGGTGGCACTCCCAGGAAACCTCCGACTTGGTTCTCATAAATAGCTAATCCGTGCCTGAAGATTATTAGTTCCATTGCCCAGTCCCATTTAGCAGGGCTGGGGCAGGCTGGGCCTGGCACAGTGCAGCATACATGTCTCAGTACGTTTAATGAGTATCTACTGTGTGCCAGGCATCATTCCAGGTACAAGGAGCACAGTGATGAATAGGCCTTGTCCCTGGCATCAAAGCTCTCCAGACAAAACCCAGTGCAGCACAGACCATGGGCTCTAGAAAGAGAAATGCCTTTCAAATCCAGTTGCTGACAGTGTAGCTCAGTTTAACCACAGTCCTTGATTTCCTTGGCCACAAAATGAAAACTTGAAGTCCCTACTAGAAGGGTACTTTGAGGAGAGGAACCAACACCTGGTAAGCATATGGTGTTTCTTGAAAGTGTTAATTTTCATGGTGATGATACTGGTTTTCTTAGCTTAAGGTAAGCCTGAGTAAGAACTTCAGCCAGCCAAGCAGCAAATATAGATATACTGAACACTCTAAGACCCAGATATCTAAAAATTGCCCCTTACTTCAAAGAATTTATAACCTATTTAGAGAGACAGAAGAAATTTGTGAGAAACTAACAATACCAGTTTAAAATATTCACCGGGGTAGGTGTATTTAGTGTGGTCAGCTCTATTTCTAGTGTCTACCACAGCACCTCATACATAGTAAGTGCAGTACGTATTTGTTGAATAATGGAATGAATGGAAATCAGTGTAAAACAATGAAATATAGTAAGTTGGTACAAGGCTGCCAAACGAGTAAAAGAAGAGTGCACGTTCACATGGCGACCCATGCCGGATTCCACTTAGAGATGGCCCAGGACTCTGGTGCAGGTCTGGTCATGGAGGCGTGGTACCTTTTTGCCCCTCCCCACCTTCAGCGGGTGTCAGTAGGAGGCTGGGGCACAGGTAGGGAAGGATCAAACATGATGGTGAGGAGGGATGGAATTAAAAGACCTGGGTGTTTGGACATTTAGAATAACTTGTTCAGCCAAGCTGCTGAAATTGCACAAGGAAACAAAAAAGCAACACCAACTGAAATCAACAGAAAACTGCTTCCCCCTGGGGCAGGGAGCCCGCATCAGCGGCTGGCCTGGGCCGGTGAGGCCTCTGGGCTTTTACTCTGAGCTGACTCAGGTACTGCCTGAAACCTGGATTGTAATGAGAGCCACCCTTTGGGGAAGTAAGCCACCTGCTCACTGCGAAACAGCGAATACCACAATTTCAGAGCAGAAACAAAAGCAGCAGGGCCACAGCTACTGCTTTTGGAGGGCACAATTTACCCCCAAAGGGTCCATATTAGCAGGAGAAAAAGGAGAGCTGTGTTGATCACAAGATCAGGTGCGTTCAGGGTGGTGTGGCCGTAGACGAAGCTGTGTTAATAGGGGAACAGTATCCACTCTCTCTTTGTGTGGGGGGCCCTTCTGTCCACCTTTTCCTCCTCTCTTCTTTCACCGGATATTTCTTGAGCATCTATTATGTGCTAGACACAATTCTAGGTACTGGAGACACAGCTAGGGATAGTACAGAGGAAGACCCTGAATTCCTGGAGTTTCCAAACAAACAACTAAAGACATAAAGCATCTAACAGATCAGGAGCTGAATAACACAATGGAACCAGCTAGAAGAAATCTGGGGAAATCGCATTTGAAGCTGAGGGAGCAACCAGGGAAGAAGCCCCAAGGTGGGGGTGAGCATGGGTAGTAAAGGAGCAGCCTTTTGAGGGGGCAGTAGTAGAGGTGATGTCAGAGAGTCAGGGCCACCAGCCAGAATCCTTCTACCTTGAGAGCACAGTAAAACCTCTCTCCTCTGACCTCCTACTGGCACTAATCATGTATTGCCACGTGCCTAGGCCAGTGGTCCCACCTTTTCTGATCACACACTCCTATCAGGAAAAAAAAAAAGGATTGGCATATACTCACATATAAGTATTTATACTTTGAACATTATAAAACATACCCCAAGGTAGAGAGTAAAAAGAATGAGATAAATATCAGTAAAACTTCTAATCTTTTTCCATACTCTAATGGACTCTCTTGTGTGCCTCTTGGGGAGCATGACCTTGGTTTACCACTCAGGATAGTTTTTTGATGTGCTGGGTCTGTCTCCACAACTGGATTGTGAATTCCATTAGGCTAAAGGCTGTCTTATCCCTGATGTTGTCTGGCACAGGCTGAACAGATGGAAATAGTAATTATAATCTATAAGACAAAGGTTCTAATTCTGGTGGATACATAGACAATGGGGCACCAGTGTGGAGGTTCGCCATTGGGAGGTAGGGATAGGTCCCTTGGCCTTACTGTGGCCTGGATGAAAGGTTCCTCGTATCAGAGTTCACTCAGGGAAGTAGAGTCATTGTGAGTATTACAGAAGAAGGAATTTAATATAAGGATGAGGATTTACACAACTGGGGAAGGAAAGAGGAACATAAAGGTCCAAAAAGGGTTGTTTAAGGACCAGAGAATAGTCACTAAGCAACCCAGACCCCACGCTGGAAGCCAGGCATGTCTAGCTGCCGAGATAAAACCTGGTGGGGACTCTGGTGCAGGAGTCTTTGTGGCTACCACCTCTGTGAGTATGCAAGAAGCGTCTGATAGTGGGCCTGGGGGCCGCTGTTGGTCAGCAGAGCTGGTAGGGGGAAGGGAGCACTGGGTACACAATGAGAAAGAGCAAGGAGAAACTGCAATCCACCGGCACCTCTGTGTCTCCATCTCATGGCCTCCAACCTACAATGTTGCTCAGAGCCTGGTGGCTTCATTCCTGCTTCCCAACGCTCAGCTCGTGCAACTTCACTTTTGCTGAACTCAAACCTGGAACCACACAGGGAAAGCATTCTGAAAAACGTAGCTTCTACCCCTAAGACTGATTCCTTTTGGTCTGCCTCTAAACTTGTGAAAAGAAATATGATTATTGATTTGTCTTCTCAAAAACCTCAGTACTAGGAAGGGAAGGGCCTGGGTGGTGAATGCAAAAATTTCAGTCACTGGAAAAAGGAGCATCCCTGGAAAATTGACACTTTAAACTCCAAGAGCTCACCTAATGTCACTGACAGGTTCTTGGAAACTGTGACTTTAAGCAAAATGTTGTACAACAAAAGCAATCTTACCACAGGCTAATTGATACAAACAAGAGTTAAGTTCCCACAGCATATTTCTGGTCACAAAAACACCACAAAAGTTTTAAAAGATCCCAAAACATTTCTAATATTAAACACTGAAATAACTGTAAGCTATCTATATATTTAAGGATTAATAAAAGCAAGTAAGATCATTCTTTTCCAACCTGCTTATTCCAGTTCAGGGCTGTAGGTGGCCAGAGGTTCTCCCAGCAGCTTGGGGAATCAGATGGGCACCCACTTAGGGCAGTGTGCCCTTCCATGGCAGGGCACGTCACACCCACACCCACTCAGACTGGGGCAGTTTAGACACCCCAATTCACCTGATGTGCACACTTCTGGGATATGGGAGGCACCTGGGGCACCTGGAGAAAACCCACACAGACATGGAGAGAATGTGCAAACCAGTCATACACAGTCAGTCACCTGGGCTGGAAATCGAACTTTTTCCCTTATCAATGTCATGGAATGACACTGAACAGATGTTACGGGACCTGCTGTGTGTGTCTGCAACTGCAAAATCAAACCTCACACTATAAGGAAACCACCAAACTTTTTGCCCACTAAATCTGAGTAGCCTTTTTTTTTTTTTTTTTTGGCTTCTGTCTTGGTATTTCAAACTTAGATTGTTCCAATATCAAAGGCAAAAGGAACTCCTTTGAATTTGCCCTCGTCTTCCTGTCCCTGCTCAGTTTATGAGACAAACACGGCAAAGAAGGGAAATAGAACAAAAATGAGCATAAGGAGGGATAGCTAGTCTATAACCTAGATAATTGCAACAGGTCATTTGTTTATCTAAACAAGCACCTATATAGATCCATTTAATTGTATGCCAGGCAAAGATGAAGAGCTTTACAAAGAGTAACTAAATCATGCCTCAAGCTGGTTGGTTCTATTATTAACCCTCTTACAGACAGGACAAGAGGCATAGAGGTGTTAAGTAAGTTGCCCAAGGTCACGCAGCTGGAATTCCCATCATTACCAACTCTAGTTTTATGTGTAAAATGTTCAAAAAGTATTCCTTAAATTCAGAATCCTCAGAAATTGATGAGTTCATTTTTATGATCATTTATAAAAACTATTCATAATATGTAATATTAGCTGTCCCTTAAAGAGTGACTTTCTTAGGGACCAGGCAAAGCCTTTACAGGTATAATCCCATTTTAATGCTCACTGCTGCCCTGTGAGGTAGGTATTATCATTTCACTTTGCAGATAGAGAGGCAGAAGTGATTTCTGCAAGAGCATACAGCTAGTTATAGGAGACCCAGGATTCAAAACTGACTTCCAAGATGGGGCTTAGCCCAGATGCTAAAAGGAGGCTAAGATCCACTACCGAGAAAAATGAATGTGGAGTCCAGGCCATGCAAGTCTGTTTGGGTCATGGTGACAATGACATCTGCCTGCCAAGCCAGAATGCTCATGTAGTGTGTGAAGTGACTGGGGGTTGGACAACCACCTGGAGCCCTTTGGTGGGCTTGCCCTTTCTGGGTCTGAGGCAGGAACCCCCATCTTTTTCTTGGCCTCATTATTGGTCACTGTTCTAAGTTTCTTCCCTCCACTGGGGTTTCTCTTCTGCAGATCTCTGAGGGGCAGAAAACAGGTACAAGACATTGCCTCTCCCTTTCTTTCTCTAAACATATAAATCCTTTTGTGGGTTTTCCCCACCCTTAGTAACTGCACAGTACATTACAAAGTTGTAAGAACTTTTAACACTCTGCACTTCTAGTCTTTAAGGAAATACAAGTGGAACGTGATTTTATCATTCCTTTGTCTTTTGCTGGCTTACCTGAGTCTCTCAGGGACACCCCCCACCCCCGCAATTGCCACACCTCCAGGAGGAAGCCCAGTTCTTCATTTTCCACATTTTCCTCTGCAAATTTCAGAAACATTTTTTACCAAATGTTTTCCCCTTTATTTATTTTTTAAAATCTTCACCTAAGGCTTTGTTTATTGATTTTAGAGAGAGGGAGAGAGAGAGAGAGAGAAACATCGATTGGTTGCCTCCCGTATGCACCCTGAACGGAGATTGAACCCGCAACCTAGGTATGCGTTGAGCGGGTATTGAATCTGCAACCTTTCGGTGTACAGGATGACATTCCAGCCAACTGAGCACCTGGCCAGGGCTCCTCTCTTTATTTTAATTATGTGTTTATTTGGAGAGTTTCCATTTAAAAAATTATATATGCTTTTGGATAATGAAGGAATGTTTACCCTTGAACCTATTCTACATTTTATTTATTTATTTTTCAGTATTAATTTATTAGGTTGAGACTCTTACATGTTTTATACTTAATGAGATTTTTCTTTTCACAAGGGTCCTAACTATGGTGTGTTTTTTTTATACTAGAACTATTTTTAGTAAATAAAGCCAGCATTCAAGTATCTTATTCAAGGTTACACTGCATGTATTTGGAGAGACTGGACTTGAACTCAGACACTGTGGACAGAAAACTTCCACTTAATACATATTATTTATGATATTCTCCTTCACTCCTTGATGAATAAGGAACATCATAGGCAAACTGACATATCCTTGAGAACTCATTCTGTAGTGAATGACCCTTATAGAAGGTCTTGAATTAAAAAAAGTTGTTGAAAACCTTTCCTTATTCTTCTCAGTGGCATAGGAAATGAGCTTGTAAAAATTTGGCATAGATTTCACCTCCATAGGTCTTTTTTATGAGGCATCAGTCATTTTCTTTGGGATTACAGAAAACAGTGAATTGAGATTCCTTACTATGCAAACAGGACACTGGGAAGATGTGGGCCACACAAGGCAAACTGGGCACACAGTTGTGGAATGAAGGATGTTGAAATGAAAAAAGGAGGAGGCAGCAATGAAGAGTTGGTGAGAATGGTGCAGATAAGCTCAGTGTGTTAGGCGTACCCACGGCCAGAGGCGCGACAAAGAAGTGGGTGAGGGTGTCAGAGGTTCCAGAGGTTGGAGAACACCGTGTCATGGGGGCAGCACCTGTCACAGGACTGAAATACAGAAAAATCTGCTGAGAAAAGGAACATGAAGAGAACTTATAGATGAGAAACCCCTGGTCTGTAACATTAAAAATGAGAAAGTGCCAGCATTGTAGTCTAGGCAAACACCAACACGACAGGGAGGAGCCATCAGGGACAGGGTTAAGATACAGGTATCCAAGAAGGGTGAATCCACGGAAGCCTTATGTTCACACGGATTCTGTAACCTTGTAACCCAATAGCCATTTTTAGATTGGTAACTAGAGTTAACAAAGTATTTTTTACCATATACCCCCAAAATCCAGGCACGTTCCTCTCACCCATCTACCTCCCAATAATGTTTCCCTGATGTGATAATAGGTATACCGAGTACAGCATAACCATTGTTCTGATTTGTATTTACAGGCTGAACAGTATTCATATCTCACTTGTCTCTGATCTATAGAAATGGCAACATTTGGTTGGTTCTTGGGAGGGTCCAGGGTAATGTGAACCCAATAGCAGCGCACATCTGTCAGCTCATACCACTCAGGTCAGGAACTTGGAACACTCTCCTTTGTTCCTTGGAGATAGTTTTTGGCTTCTTCAGAGTAAAGGTCTTACTCCTTTCCATGATGCCATTCACATCCTGCAGCATTTTCATTGTTGCCCCTGCAACTGATTCTCCAGATCTGAGATGGTATCTCTCAACACCTGGCTCTGCTAGACCAGCTCACTCTCAGCCTGTTCCAGGTCATGGAGAATATCTCCCTCCTCCTTCTCCAGCTTTTGCAGCTCCTTCTGCTCCTCGGTGTCCAGGATTCCTCTCAGTGTTTTAAAACAATCCCGGACACTTTGGCTTTCATTTTATATTTGATTCTTCCAGGAAGTTCTCTCTTCTCTGATGTCAATTTCCAACTTTTCAGCTTCCTGGTACACTGCACTCACCCTGTCCAAAGCTGCCTGGAGCTTCTTCTTGTACTCCTGGGGCAACCTCCTCCATGAGGAAGGTGTGGTGACCTCAGCGCTCTTAAGACCGCTCGCAAAGCCAGCAAATGACCTCCCATCCTTTTTACAGATGAGCAGGAGTTTCTCTCCATGGTGCACACAGAGATCTCTCTGTGTTTCCTCCTCTGGGCTCAAAATGACCTCTCTACATGTCTTCACTACGTTGGCCACATGCTGATAGGCCCCAGGTTTCTAGGCTGGTAACTGACTCGGCACACAGGGCAGCTGCTCTCTCCTTCATGGACTCCTTGTTGTTTGCAGTGATGCAGGTTGGACAGAAGCTGTGCCCACAGTCCAGGTTAAGGGTTTCTGTCAGGAAGTCTAGGCAGAGGTCACCTCCTCCTTTATGTTCACTGGGATTCCTGAAGCCATCGCAGCTGCTCCCCTGTTCCTATCTGTCCTGATCTGAAGCTCCTCTGGCTCACAGATTTCCCCATCTTCCTGGGAAAAAGGCCTATGCACTTTTTTTGGAGTTCCAGCCTGAGGGGCAGACATGGTCAGGATTCAGTCTCCAAAGTAGGGACCCAAGTTCACCCTTTACAAAACGAGGAGCTGGTGAGGCACAATGGGCCACTGCTGGTACGAAGCAGCAAGTCAGGGTCTGCAAGGTGGTCCTGAGTGGGCTTCTTTGGAATCCTGCTGCACTATGCCAAGTTAATGTCAACATCACAGATATTTGAACCTGTAGAGAATTTTTGGTGAGTTTATTTCGGCTAAACTGATAATTGCCAGGAAGCAAAATCTCAATGGATTGAGAAATGCTCCCCTATTCTACATATTTTATGTAATAATTTCCAGTCATTCATCTTTTACCTCTAAAATAATATTTCCCCAATTTTTCTACTCCTACAGGTGTAAGCTCCTTCTATCTTCCCCTTTCTCCCATCTCCATCTGCCAGTTTTGATTTCTGGCCAACCTCCAGGCATATAGTAACTGCCAATTCACCTAGCAGAATCATGCCCTCATTATAGAAAAAACACTGTGGAAGTTAGTTTGACATCCATGTTCTTTTGGCTCAAATAGCTATGGATGTGTTTTTGATAAGAATCCATTTTGCACTCAAAATCGGTAGCTAGTGTGTGTTCTTTACAGGATAAGGTAAGAAAAATCATTCTTATGGGCTATTCACTAGGAATGCACTCATTCTTTTTTTTTTTTTAAGATTTTATTTACTTTTAGAGAGAGGGGAAGGGGGGAGGGACAAAGAGAAGGAGAAGAACATCAATTGGTTGCCTCTCACATGCCCCCAGCCGGGGACCTGGCCCAAAACCCAGGCATGTGCCCTGACTGGGAATCGATCTGGCAACCTTTCAGTTCACAGGACGATGCCCAATCCACTGAGCCACACCAGTCAGGGCAGAATGCACTCATTCTGATCAGCATCTATCTATCATTCATATAATTTATTTTCCAGCCATTCAATCTGGGTCATTTATTACCTATTATTTTCTAGGCAATGTGCTAGACACTAGAGTTATAAAATAAATGACACTGTCCTTCAAGCACAAAATTTCTAATTCTATCCCTAAAACTTTTACTAGTGACTTGTCTGAATTTGGGAAGTCACTGGTGAGTCTCAGTTGCCCCATTGGTAAACTCAGGGGCTTGTATTAAGTAATCTCATAATTTCAAAACCTCTAAAATCAAAGGACACAGAAGATTTGACTTCTCATCTTAATTCAGTCATTAAATTGCTCAGTGCTATTGAGCACAGTGTTTAGTTTCTCCTCCATAAAAGAAGTGGGACACCTTAGATCAGGTTTAAAAAAAGTGTGTTCCAAGGAACTCTGTTAATAGGACTTTCTAGGAAAAAAGGTTCTGTTCAAGAAAGTTTAGGAAATGCTGGAGTCAATAGGCTTCTTTACTTCTGGACTTCCTAGAAATGTTACCAATTTTGCTTCATGATTCTCCAAGCAGGAGATAGCAAATGCGTTCCCAAACTTACTTGACAATAGAATCCTTTTCTCAAGGAGCATCTTTATAGTACTAATAAATTGTCTTTCAGAATACATTTGAGAAATGTCTTATTATATACCTCCTAAGACCCTTTGTTGCAATAATACTATCTTTGGATGGATTTCATGTCATAGATATCTGCCAGTTTATGTTCTAATATAGCTGTGCTGTGTGCAAACTGCTTGCTATGTTTCCCTTTTAATACTTTTGATTCTTTTTAAAAATTTTATTTATTGATTTTATAGAGAGGGGGAGGGGAGGAGAGAAAGAAATATCGACCAGTTGCCTTCCATATGCGCGCCCCAACTGGGATGGAACTGCAACCCGGGCATGTGCCCTGACCAAGCATCGAACCAGCAACCATTCGGTTTATGGAATGACACCCCAACCAAAAGAGCCACACAGTCAGGGCTACTTTTGATTCTTTTGGAGCACAAACCATATAGTTTTACCAACCCCGAATACATGCCCTGCCTGCAAAATCATGTATCTCATTAGCCCTTTGGCCATTAGTGTCCAGAATAAGTGCATAGTATGTAGGGAAGTATCCAAAGAATTGCACAGAAGAGGCTCCTTGGGGGAAAGGGACAAGATAAATGAACATGAGAAATAATAGCACTAATAGGGCAGAGTTCCATAAAAATTCAAAAAAATATGTGACATCTTGATGACTAAATAACATAGACTTTTCTGTCACAAGACTACTGTTCCTGACCAAGCCTGTTAATACCCAGAGTAACAGAGCTGAGTGCGCTCCATGCAAAAGTCTGTTCAACATCTGTCATGCTGCAGATCATTAATGTTCAATTACATTCTATTGTCTTCATATCACTCAACTTCATTTCATTGTCATTGCTTCAGCTGGGGATTAATCAACTATTTATGGGAAGACTGGACTCGAGTCACGGCAGTCACAATGGGGTTTCAGTCTGAGGCAATGTCAGGGAGGCAAGTCACAGCTAAAAGACCCCTGATTTGTTGAGAGTTTGTTAGTAATGTAATTAAACAAAAATGGTTGAGAATAATGCTGACAAACCCATATTTCAAAAGGAAAAAGAACATATTTGGTCTTCCTGAAGAATGCAGAAATAATCCTGGCTTGAATCTATTTGGAGCAGGTTTCTTTGCCACTTTATTCTTCCTTCAGAGCTAGAAAGAAGCTGTGATGGGAGAATCAAGCTAATGGATTCTCTGGATAAATCAGCTTATCATTCTCAATAGTGGAAATCACGCTTCATTATTGTCACTGAAGACCATTGACACAGCTAAAACATC
>VMDR010014077.1:0-24038 GCA_007922815.1 Macrotus californicus | reverse complement strand
TATAACCTCACAACTGCCAGAATGACTGTCATTAGTAAATTAACAACAAGTATGGGCCAGGATGTGGAAAAAAGAGAACCGTCATGCACTGTTGGTAGGAATGCAAATTGGTACAGCCACCGTGGAAAGCAGTGTGAAGTTACCTCAAAAAGTTAAAAATAGAATTGCCTTGTAACCCAGCAATTTCACTTCTAGGAATACATCCAGAGAAACCCAAGACAATAATTCAAAAGAATATATGCACCCCTATTTTCATTGCAGCATTAATTATAGTAGCCAAGACTTGGAGGCAGCCCAAGTGTCTATCGATAGATGAGTGGATAAAAAAGATTTGGTATATTTACACAATCAAATACTACTTGGCCACAAAAAATAACAAAATCTTACTCTTTGCAAAAGCACATGTTGCATTGATCTATATGCTTGTTTTTATGCCAGTACCATGCTGATGGACCTAAAGAGTATTATGCTAAGTGAAATAAGCCAGTCAGGAAAAGACAAGTACCATATGATTTCACCCTGTGGAATCTAATGAACAAAATAAACTAACAGACACAATAGAAACAGACTCATAGATACAGAGAGTAGACTGACAGCTGTCAGAGAAGAGGGTGGTTGAGGGACTAGGGGAAAAAGATGAAAGGATTAAGCCAAAAAAATAAAAACTCATAGACACAGACAATAGTTTGGTAATTATCAGAGGATAGGGGGATGGGGGAAGGTAAATGGGTATAAATGGTGATAAGAAGAGATTTGACTTGAGGTGGTAAACATACAATACACTATACAGATGGTGAATTTTAGAACTGTACACTTGAAACCTATATAACTTTATTAACCAGCATCACCCTGGTCAGGGCATATATGGAAGACAACCAGTCGATGTTTCTCTCTCACATTGATGTTTCCCTCTCTCTCTCTCTCTCTCCCTTCCTCTCTCTCTAAAAGCAATGAAAAAAATGTCCTTGGGTAAGAAAAGGAAAAATAAAGAAGAGACCAAAATAGGGGTCCTGTTGCTGAGTCATGACCAAATCAAGACTCAATAACTAACCTAAATGCAGTTTCAGCCTCCCCCAGAGTGAACTTTTAAACCAAGCAGTCTGAAATTTCCTAGTCAGCACAATTGAAGTTATCAGGTTATCTGCCTGATAAGACCCTCTGCCCTCTCCTAAGGGAAGGTGACCTTACCTGAAATAATTCATAATCCGTTCTCCTTAGTCTCCCCCACCTGTCTAGAAAAACATTCTATTTTGTACAACTCCTCAGAGCACCCTTCCAGTTGCTAGATAGGATGTTGCAAAATTGATGAATCACTTAATAAATCCAATTAGATCTTCACATTTACTCAATTGGGTTTTGTTCTTTAACAAGGTGACAGTCTTCAGTTGTGGTTCCCACATTTCTACCTGAGAGACTGTGGTGTCGACTTCATTAAACCGCAGCACTATCTACAGCCTTGTTTTAGGGCCTTGTTTACACAGCAAACACGCACAGCTTTTCTCAGAGTTCAAGGTGCCTTCGTTCAAATTTTGTATAATATTAAAAAATTTCCGTATTAAAGAGATTTTTATTTGACTGGGGTACAAAATCAAGTTAAGGTCTCCCCTTAGTGAAAACAATGGCTTCTACAAATGGGATAAAGTTGAAAAGCCTGGATTTTGGAGTCAGAGAGAATTGATTTCAAATCCCAAGTCTACATACTGACTATATGACCTTGGGCACATCATCTAATCTCTCCAGTTTCCTCACATTTCATACCAGCTTCATTGGATTGCTATGAGGGTTAAGTAATCTTTTAAATATATACTTTTTCTCCTACTCATTCCTATGCTTCTTGTATATTTTTCTCCTGTTCTCTACTATATTCTCTTTTTCTCCCCTGCCGACTGTTTTTTGGAAATAATCTATACCAGGATCAGCAAACTTTTTCTTAAAGAACCAGATAGGAAGCATTTTGGACTTTATGTACCCTACAGTCTCTGTTGCAGTTCCTCAGCTCCACTGTTGTAGAGTGCAGGCCATCAAAGACAAAGGATTAACCAGTGAGTGTGGCTGCATTCCAATAAAAGTTTATCAATAAAATAGGCAGCATCTGGATTTGGCCCCGGACTCTGGTTTGCTGAAGCCTAGCAGAGACACTGAGCAGTTATGGGTACCTCCTAGGAGGTTTGGGAATGAGAGGCGCTCTGCGGGCATGAAGCACAAACTTCCTAATGGAGGAAGATTCCAAAGAACTTCATTTAATACCCCACTTATCTTAAGCAAATAGTGACAACACTGTTTCTAAAGAAGTGCACAAAAGGGCCACAGGCATTTCTGAAATAGCTCCTAAGAAGATGAGATTTTAATCACTTTGAATGGTTCCGGATTAAATTGATGAGATTTACAGTAAATCACTTAACATAGTCCATAAATTCTGCAACTTAATCTGAAGGACTAGAACAAAGCCAATTTTATCACAGGCTAACTGATATAAGCAAGAAGAGTTAAATTCCCCAGCCAGGAGGGCTGCTGCTCTAGGAGTTCCAAGGAAGCTGTCAAGCCAGGGTGCTGTCTTGGAGCCTCCTGGAGCATCTCTTGTCTAGAGATTTCTATTGTTAACTTCTCTTTGAAGGAGCTGTACGTTGAAGACAATGTCTGCTTCTGTTTGTAATTGTTGGCCACCACTATAGTCCAATGGAGTGTTTGCCAGCTGGAAAAGCCAAATCCAAAGACAATCAGTGACATCTGAACCAGTTCACAGTTCACACTGCCCTCGACCTTAACCTTGTAGATGAGAATATGTGGATGCCCAACAGCATGCACTTGAAACCTGTGAGCAATTCAATGCTCACAGTAGTTCATTTCAGCATTTGCTACTGCAGGTCATATGAGGTTTATTATGCTTCATGACATAAGGCAAGAAGATGAAATAAAAAACTTCTTTACTGATGTCTATGATTTATAAAGTTCAAAATGAATCTGTTCATGAACCCAGTTCTATTTTAATCAAGCACATTTGACTGAAAAGTTTAGTTTCTTGGAAAGAAACACCTTTTAAACTGAATGCAGAAAAAATTGGAGATAAACATCACTACACTGGGATATAGTCATGAATGTGTACATTGTAAGTTACTTAGTTAAATAGCCTGGAAAAGTTTTACTTGTGGTCTCAATTTATCTAAATGCAATGAAATCCCTTTTATATTTAAAAATAGTATATTCAATGTCTTAGAATTATCAAGAGATCAATATTTGCTTATGAACAGTGGTATTTATAAAGTGCTCTTTGTCAATAATACCTTTATTTAAAAAATTAAAATACCTTTATTTTAAAAATTGAAAATAAGCTTTTGACTTTCCTCATTCAGAAAGCTTGATCTTGCCCTGACCAGGTGACTCAGTTGATTGGAGCATTGTCCCAGTAAATCAAAAGGTTGTAGGTTCAGTCCTTGTTCAGGACACATACCTAAGTTGGAGGTTTGATCTCCAGTCAGGGCACATATGGGAGTCACCTGATCAATGACTCTCTTTTTCTCTCTCCCTCTCTCTCTGAAATCAGTAAACATATCCTCAGTTGAGGATAAAAAAGAAAAAGAAAGCTTGATCTTGATGTAACAATCCAGAACCAAGTGTTGTTGTCAAGATTTGGTAGACAAATTTAAAACTAAAGCATCTACAGTGGGGAATGAAGTTCATAGCACACACATGGGTTTATCCATACATTTACAGATCTTATAAAAAAGTATAGGCACTATACATAGCACAACCCAAGAAGCTGAAGAAAACAGTTTTGTAGTGCCAAATGCTGTGTGCCTGCCTCTGTCAGAAAATAGGGACAGTGACCCTGCTGTCATCCTGGAAGGAAAGGCACATGCATGCTGGAGAAAGAGAGAGAGAATCCCAGGTTCTTCATCTTAAGGGCTTTTATTTGATTTCAAAGGTGGGGACTTTAGAAGAGATTTCAGGGGAGGATCTCAATAATAGAATATTCATCAGTTTTCCGGGTGTGTCCTTTTAGGTGATTGTTGGCACCAGGATACAAGGTCATTAGCCATTTTGTCTGGTTTTGCTGCTTTTTATGGGCCTGGAGCAGAAACACAACTGAGACATAGATGTTATCTCTAGTTTGACCAGAATTCTGTCTCTGTGGTCAACAGACCATAGGCTTTGTTCCTAAGATTATTTGATGTGGGCCAGAGCCTCATTGTCCTGAGCGCGTAATGTTAAGAGGATGGTTGTACAGGGCTTGTTTGGGAGTCATATGAGGCTATTCTCCAGCCCCCTTGTTCATCCTGTAAGGGGACCTACCCCATAACTAGTGACATGCCAGGGGAGGAAAGATCAGAGGAGAGTCTGAACCTCATGGCCAGTGATATGAAAGGTCAGGGTATCTCATCTGCATGACCAGCAATATGCTAGAGGAGGGAAGGTCACCCTAGAGCAAGTTCCCAGCGTAAAATATTTGTTTTCCCAGTTTTTGCCCATTGCCAGGCACCTGGGGCTCTCAGCCCTCATGACAATTTGTACCTGGGCTGTCATTCCTACTCTGCTCATGTCTGTCTAACTGCCTACTGTATCATAACAAGTGTGGCATCTTACTGTGAACAAGTAAATGTCATTTAAAAAGAAAGTGATAGAACCACATATCCTTTGTGCTTATAATGAGCACTTAAAGAATTTTATTCCATTCTGGATAACCTGGGCAAGCTATTAGATGTTTGTGTAAAGTTGCTACCATAATTTTTTACCCTATCAATTTGATTTCTTAAACAAAGATGTATGGCCAAGAAAAAAATGTAAGGTTTTATAGCATCTCATCAACCAAATGGCATTGAGTGAAATAACATTGAACAAAATAATGTTATTTGAGGACCTGATATACTTCCAAATGTCCATTGGTCCAAGAGTACCTAGTTAAAAAAACAAAAACAAAAACATACGGGATTGGGATTTTGCCACACTTAGAATGTGGCAATGCTTTAAGGCTTTCAAAGGACTGAGGAGCCAGTGCATCCAAACAGGGCTTGGCTTCCCTGTCTGCTTTTCACCTACAGACCAGAATTCTCTGTTATAGGAACAGATGTCCATGGTCCCTGGGGCCTGAATCCCACTTAGTATACTTTTTTTAAAAAAAATAAAGTACTGGCTTTCATGGATATGCTCTTATTTGAGCCCCAAACAGACTTTCTGAGGCTCAAACAGAATGGTATGGAAAAGCCTCTTATGGTAATTCTCTGAAATTGTGAAATTCTATAATAGCATAGGTGAGTGTAACTGGCCAATGCTCCCAGCTACTAAGCTCTGAGATCTATCCCCACATTTGCACCAAAGCCATGCTTCCCACAGACTGCTCTCAGCCAATGACAGAGCAGGGACACTGGGGCAGACCCATTCCTGGAGATGTGAACTCCTCTGATGACTGAATTCTAGGATGTTTTTAGCCATGCTTCTGTCCCTCTCTCCTTCACTTGGGGGTCAGACTAGTTCTGTGGTCTGGTGGCTGTGCTAGGCTTTTCCATCTAAATTGTCTTGTATGTGTGTTTTTCAAATAATAGTCTTTTATATCAACCCCAGCTAGGCATCTGCTTCTCAGAGGACCTGGAGTAACACCACACATACTTTTAAGAATATATAAACCTCTAACACTAGGGTAAGAAATACCTCTCTGTGATAGGCAGTCTGGTGCTAGGAACATTTTGAGTCCCCAGCATCCCTGCCTTAGATTGGGTTCCCCTGGAAGTCACCAAATACTGGGACTTGACCACAGGAGTTTGTTTTTAAGATGACTGCAGAGGGCCCCAGCCAGGGAGTGGGGAAATGAAACAGAGAAGATCCAGAAGCCAATGGAGTACATGTTAAGGTTGCCATTATGGGCAGCCTGCTCAGTCCTGCTGGAGACCTCCAGAAGACAGGGAGGGAGGGGGAGAAAGCTAGGGTATTTTCCCACCAATTCCTCTGTGTCATTAGTTGAGGGCTGCTCCTGAGGGGAATTAATTCACTGACAGTTCTGCCATGCCCTGTGCATGGTGGAGCATGCCCTGCTCTCCAATGAAAGCTACCAGGCAGTCATGAGTGCAGGAGTGGTGAGGATCAACCCTTATGGCTGGAGCCCGGACAGTGTTTGCATCAATCCCCATTTTCAGGTTCTGAGGTTCGGGTAGCATTGAGCCAAGTAGTGGTCCCATGACACAGACATCGTCACCTCCTGGCCACAGTGATGGGTTTAAGGCTCCAATCTAAACTATACCAATCACAGACCTCCTGTGACTACTGGCACTGTCTCGAAGGATGTGTTCACTCCTGAGATCATGAGGACCAGGCACCACCAATCTGGAGTGGCTGGCAGCCATCTTGCCCTGACAAGGGAATAGCCTCCCTAAGAATGAAGCCAATGTAGATGAAATAAAATGAAAAGATGGAGAGAGACAGAGAGGAGCTGGTATCTACTGACGACATTTATTGAAATGTCTGAATCTAGATGTGCCTGAAGCCAAAGCACTTCTGGGTTTTCCAATGACATAGGCAGATTAATTTTATTTCTTGCTGAAGCAAGTTTGAATGGGGAGGGAGGGTCCATCCTTTAAAAACCACAGAGCTTTGCGTTATTTGAGTAGGCACTACAAGGGTATTAATGCAGGATCTTGACACATGGATTTTGGAAAGAAACAAGAACAACTTCTTAGTGTGGAATCATATCACTGACAAGGATTGTGTACAGGGTGTGGTGGTCCACCAGGAAGACAGAAATGGTCCCTGCTCTCATTTGTGAAAGCATTGGAGAAGTCTCCAAAAGACGTCCCTAGCCATGGATTTTGGAAGAACCTCTTCCCAAGCCCCATTCATCTTAAATGAAAACTTTATGAAATAAAGACATATTTATCATTTGTTTTATCATTTGAATTTTTCAAATGATACAAATTTATCATTTGAATTTTTTCCTATAATCATAAATTAAGTGAGCATCTCGGGACTCAATCTCCAGCTAGTTATGGCACAGTTGTATGCTGAAAAACCATGAGAATTTTCACCATTTCATTAATTTGTTGTTGAAGAATTCTATTGATCTAGACTTTTTGCTATTAGCACCTCTCTCCTAAAAATCTCTGAATTTGGATTTGTGGCTGAGGCCTATAGTTATATGTTTTTTAGCCAGAGTTCTTGACTTCACATTGAAAAGGTACAGAGTAATTTGTTCTTTCTGCGTTACTCAAATAGCCATTAGACAGACCTACCAATGAGGCTGCTATGGACTGAATGCCCACCCCACCCCACCCCACCCCATCCCACCCAAATTTGTATATTGAAGGACAAACCTTCAGTGTAATAATAATTGGAGATAGAGGCTTTGGGTGGTAATTAGGTTTAGAAGAGGTCATGAGAATAGGACCCTCATGATAGGATTAGTGCCCTTAGAACAAGACATATAGCTTGTTTGCTTTCTCTCTGCTCATGGAAAAAGAAGTACACATGTGAGCACAGAGAGAGAAGACAGCTGATGTGGACTCCATCCCTCGGGATCCATGTGTTGTGGATGTTTATGCTACGGCTGCAATGAATGACAAACAAATTCACATGGACTACAGAAATCCAGTGGAGAAAAAGGGACAGCATGGCTGCTCTCTAAGTGAGAGAGAGAGGGCCAGCCCCGACCCCTGCCTGAACAGGCTTTTATTGATATTCTAGGTACATTACATCAAGGATGGTCCTCATTTACTATGCACAGGTTCACTTTAGGTGATTACCTTTTATAGATAACAATGGAAAGAATGTTGCTAGTTACTTCAAAGAGAAAGGACATTTGCAAATGTAAAGGGGAAAAGTGGTTGAACTGGTTACACCCATACTTGGTAGGTTTAGCACAGATCGCAGTAAACCTCTGATGCCTTGATTCCCCATGAGGGAGTTTTTAGAAAGAGCAAGGCTCAGAGCAGCCTAGGTATAATGTAGGCCTGATTCCCCATGGGAGAACTGATCCGTGGATCTGGATTCTTGTGTGCCGACATGCACCTGCCTGTTTTCAGACAGGTTTTCAGACAGAGCTGGGCTACATTCAATACCTCACATGGATAGGTTCCCTATAATTCCCCCTTTGTTTTTGGTCATGAATGCTACAAACCCCACAAAGCTTGCTACTTGCTGGTCTCTCACACAACCCTGGGAAAATAATTTGCAAATGCATCGAAGTACAAAAAGCATTATTAGAACCAGTAAACAACCAGCAGCTCCAAAGACCCATACTCTTAGGTTGAGTCCATCAAACCAATTTTTTGTGATTGTCACTGAGGGTTTGAAAAACCTCTTGCTTCGTCAAACATTGAATGTCCTGCAGCTGCTGATGTAATTCTAGCTGCAGTTTATCAATTTGTCCTTTTAAATTGGTTGAAAAGTCCCTTTTAGGTGATGTTGAATATCGCTCCAGGAGTACTGGCTTGAATTCCACTTCAGGGGGGTGACACACAGCTTGGAGAATCCTGGATGGGGAGAGTCCAATGGGGCAGAGGTGGACCGCTGCCAGGGAAGCCTTTTCTATGATATGGCTTCACCCTCTTCATCAGCAGCTCCAAAGGTCCTTCTGGAGAGGAAACATAAGCATACCCTCTTCCCCAAGTTAATAGTGCAACTGGGCCTTTTCATTTTACTTCCCTTTATGGGTCTTTGTATAAGACCAAGGGGTGAGGGCCTGGAGCCCTGTTTTGTACAAGGTGTTTGTCTATGGGTGACTTTAAATTATCATGACAATTCAAAAAATTGTACGTATATATTGCCAACATGGTTAAATTCCTGGGGGATATTTTCTGACTCCCCCCTTTTTTGTTTATTTAAAAATGTTTTAAAGGTTTGGTGAGCTCCTTCAACAATTGCTTGACCTGTAGGATTGTAGGGGATACCAGTTTTATACCGAATTCCCCATTTTTCTAAGAAAGCCTGAGTGGTTTGTACAATATATCCTAGGCCATTATTAATATTGGTTTCTTATGGATGGCCTAGGTGGCTGAAGGCCTCAAGCTTTAACATTCTTTGCTGATTCTGCAGTGAGGGGAGTGGCCTATAGAGCACCTGAGTTAGTGTCTGCTTGGAAAGACAGGCCCCCTGCTGTTTCTGCAAGCTGCAATGAGTTTGAACAGTGAGTTAATTACTCTAATGTTCTCAGGACCTGGTATTTCCTAGCTCTAGAATTTGCATTGTTTCAAAGACTTAGATGCTTATTATTCCTCTTACTTTCTTTCCACTTACACTTCCCTTCTTTAGTTATTCACTGTAATGTCCTTCCTTCCCATGCCACACATGAATGTGGTATCTATATTTTCCCTTTAATCCTTTTTACCCTTCTCCTTCACAATCCTACACTTTCCTTTCCTTCACTTTCTTAATTTCTTCCTTACCGACCATCTTCGACTTACTTGAACTTTCTATAACATACATAATCCACATAACATTCCAAAATAGACATAATACGTCTTTTAAAACTTAAGCCTGATTAGATTGCCCAACATTTGACTTAAAAAGTATATTATGAAATGAAAAGGGGGATAGTGAATAACATCTGTTTGCCAAATTATTTGATATTGCAACCCTCTGGGGTGACACCTAGAGTAGGGTGATTTACACTCCCCAGAGTGAAGAAGTTTCTGCCCCAGATGTTAAGTGGGGTGGGAAGGAAGTAAGGCTGAATTAGTCCAACTTGTCCATTTGGGCTAAAACATTTAAGAGACTACACACCTTTTTGGGTTTGAGAAATGCCCCCTATTCCAGTTGTAGAAATGTAAACAAAATAGAAATCCCTTTTTCAAAATGAAGCACAATGGGGCCTCCCAAAGCATGAGGACTGTTGTTCCTTATCTCAGGGATGACCTGGCTGGAACTCCCCTTCAGATGTGCTGTCTGTGCCAGTTCTAAGTCTGTTGCTAGGCACTGCACTACACAGAACTGTGGCCCCGGGGTGGAACCGGTGGGTCAGGACTGTGCTCCAGTAATCTGGACCTGGCAGGTTGGACCATGCCTGGCACAGGGCACGGGGGAAGGTTGCTCTCCCATGAATGGGAGGAGGGGATGTGAGGGGCACCAACCCTCCCAACTCTACTGCCACTGCCCATCCTTGGCAGAGACCCAGCCCCATTGCTTTGCAAGCATGCAAACACCCACGCCCCTGCTAGGCTCACCGGGCAGGTCTGTGATGCTTGCTGCAGCTGGGGTGACCCGCGAAGAGGACCTGGCTGGTGCACATCGGTCCCTTCTCTTTTTGTCTAAGCTTTCCTGACTATGAGGGCTTCTCTGACCTGCTTTCCCCCATATTTCCAAATCTAAAGATCACTTATCTGGGAGACACCCAGCAGCCTTAAAAAGCTGCTGAATTAGCCTAAAACATTGCTCCTGTTCCTTAGGAGAGAGCATTATAAACCAGAGCCCATTTTTGCTATAAAAGCCTCCTTTTTTACCTTTGCTTGTTGTCTTTTCAGACTCTGCCACCTGTGCTGAACCCTAACTAGTTAGCTACCAGGGAATATAGTGTGTTGGGTCAAAATGTGCTGTTGGTGAAAGACAGTCAGGGAGAGGGTCTTGTACCCTAACCCTGCTTATGGGTTTTGGGTCCTCTCCAAGCTTTTAGGACTGTGAGGGGGCAGCTCGAAGTGCTAGGTGACCGACCTTTATATCACGCTTCCCTGATGAGCCAGAAGTTAGACTAAGTCATTTTAGAGGTCCCTATAAGGCCCTTGCACGTCTCAGGAATTGATCCCAGACACCCTCGCAAAGTTCCTACTCATGTGGGAACACACAATTTCTCGAGCTGAGGGGAGGAAGTGCCTGTTGTCTTCAGAGCTTGGCAAATGCCAAAAGCTCTCATACAAAACCTGTGACTAACACTGAATTCTCCTGGAAAGCAATCTTCGGGGTCAAAACCGAAACACTCATTCACTATCTGCTTTTTCTTATGCAGGCAGATGGATGGAAAAGGCAAAATCAAAAGGGCCACAAGAGGCGGCTTGAAAGAAAGGATTTGCTGAAATGCTTGTAAATAGCCTTGTAACTAGTTGCTGTTTTTAAAGCTGATTAAAGGGAAAGTCTTTGCTCTTTCTCCCAAGCCTTGACCTAGTTGGGGGTTGTGCCACAGGGATGGGCTGTGAATGGTTTTTACAGTGTGCCTTCTCGTTGTGTGGACTTTTGCTTGTTGCTCACAGAAAACATAGTGTTCTGACTTGGTCCACGATACCAGCTGATCCTGTCATGGGAAATTTTCAAGCGGTGAGTGCCCTTGTGGCTTTTAACTGCTCAACCCATGCCTGTGAAATTGCAGCAGATGCTTGGGGTAGAAAGCAAGGCTCCTGCTTACTAAAAGAGGGTACAGAGATAACGCAGTCATGAGAAGGTGACCCAGGAAGAAATCCCTTTTTCTCTGAAATCCAACACACCCTACAACCTTACCGAAAAGCACTCAGTGTCGTTTGCCCTTACCTGGGCTGATGCGTGCACTCCAACCAAGTTGATGTGTTGGTGTCCACAACTATGGCTCGTAGCCCTGGGTCCCTATTCCTGGGCACCAGATGATGCGGTCTCTGTCCAGTGGGGTCCACGTGTTGTGGATGTTTATGCTATGGCTACAACGAAAAACGAACAAATTCACACGGACTACAGAAATCTGGTGGAGAAAAAGAGATGGCACGGCCACTCTCTAAGTGAGAGAGAGGGCCCTGATCCCTGCCTGGACAGGCTTTTATTGATATTCTAGGTACATTACATCCAGGATGGAACTCATTTACTATGCACAGGTTTGCTTTAGGTGGCTACCTTTTATAGGTAACAAAGGAAAGAATGTTGCTAGTTACTTCAAAGAGAAAGGACATTTGCAAATGTAAAGGGGAAAAGTGGTTGAACTGGTTACACCCATACTTGGGAGGTTTAGTGCAGATCACAGTAAATCTCTGTTGCCTCAATTCCTGGGGAGGGAGTTTTTAGAAAGAGCAAGGCTCAGAGCAGCCTAGGTATAATGCAGGACTGATTTCCCATGGGAGAACCGACCTGTGTATCTGGCTTCCCGTGTGCCGACATGCACCTGCCTGTTTTCAGACAGAGCTGGGCTACATTTGGCACCCCATGCAGATAGGTTTCCTATAGACAGCCACCCACAAGACAGGAACAGAGCATTTACCAGGAACCAATCAGCCAGAACTTTGATCTTAAACTTTCCAGCTTGCAGAACTATGAGGAAATAAATTTCTTTTGTTTAAGCCACCCAGTTATAGTATTTTGTTAGGCAGCCTGAGCAGACTAATCTCACTCTAACTGGAAACTGAGCCCAAGGATAGGAAGCTGTGTATCACCATCCCCAGATCTACAATCAGAGCATGGTTCCATCTGTTTAACACAGTCATGGGTAGTGGGTATGGAGGGGTTGGTACCTGAAAATGTCTACTGTGATTCTCAACAGGACTGCTAAGCTCTGAGATCCATTCTTTGGGCAGGACTATAACATTAGTTACAGGAGGTTTAGTAGCCCTGTCCCTTGCCCACTAAATGACAATGGGACCTCCCAGTCACTGGGAACAACCAGAGCCACCTCCCCACATTTCCAAACACCCTGAGAGAAGGCAGTACTGCTGCTAATTGCAACCAACTGGAACCCTCAGAGTCTAAGCTTTTAATCTCCTTGCTTCATTCCCAGCCTAATAGTTCTCATGTTAAAGCCTTCCCAGTGATCAGGACTGCCCAGTTAGTTGTAGGGAGAACATTTCATTCCTTTGGTATCTGGTGAGAAGTGCTCTTTGTGCTGTTAGGTTTCCGGAGTTAATCAAAGGTAGTAACATCTAAATTTCAGGCCCTGGAAAGGTAGAATGGCATGTGTCCAGTGAGTGTGCAGTCAGCACTGTGTCTTGAGAAAATTTTAATTGACTTCTTGCCTGAGGACAGAATACATTAAACTTATGAAGAGTGTCACCATTTCCCCTGGATGACCTTCTCCCATTTGTCTTAGGCCCTGCTCTTAAAAATACCTTCCTTAATTAGTCTTGCTGTGATTTTTACCAGCTTCTACCTTCTTAGTATAAAAAGTATATAAGCAGAGCCCCCCTAAAATGGAGTGGAGCTGCCATCCCAGAGAAACTGCCCTACAGGTCTCATGTCTCAAACCTTTGGATGTAAAAACAGGGCAAAATCACCTTTGCACTGGGACTAAGCACCCCCATGTCCCAAAGAAGTGTTTGCAGATAACAAGAAAGCATATATCATGGCTACCAGCCTAATGACTATGGACTGAAAATTAAAAACATTATTTAGAGCTAACATGACTACATTGTGTTATTTGCATAAATAGAAATTTCTTCCTTCTATTGGTGTAATTGTTCTTCTTCCCCTTCTCAAAAATACTCATTGTCTTTGTCTCCTATTCAGAATACTATTTGGGCTTCTGCTTGAATCAGTGCATCCAGCTATTCTTTGATCTGAAACAAATGCTTGTTGCCTCTCAGTTTGAAGGGCCTTTTATTTTTAGGTTAACACTAGGCACCCACATTTTATTTATTTATTTATTTATTTATTTATTTATTTATTTATTTATTTATCCTAAGAGACAATATAATACACAATGGCTTGGGGATTGACCTCTGTAGTTAGATAATGTTTTAAGTTCCACGTCTGTCTCTATTAATTGTGTAATTATTAGTTGTATAAATAGGAGCATTTTTTTAGTGTATAAAACAGGCCTCATTGGGTTGGTTGTTGGGAGAAAAAGTGAACTTCCTGGCATTCAGGGCAGGGAAAAGCAACAACCTATCTAAAGTCTCCTCACACAAAAACCTTCTGTGGCTTTACCAAGGTGTAAGAAATTCTCAAATTTCTCTGCTATTTGGGGGTTAAATTATTTAAATCTCCAGTTTACAATACAACTCCTGGAGTACAGAGCATGTGTGTTATTTATCTTTGTATCCTTTGCATCTAACCCACAGAAGGCAGGCAGTGAATGTTCAATGAACAGAGTCCAAAAGCTATATATTGTAGGTCACTATGACAGTACTAATAACAGCAGCTAACCTTGAACAAGCACTTACTATATGTCAGGCTATGTTCTAAGTGTTTTACAAATACACTGTTATTTAATTCTTACCAGGTAGACAGCTTTATCATTTCTATTTTACAGGGAGGAAACTGAGGCTACAGAGAGATTAACTTACCCAAGTCACAGTTTTTAAGTGTGACCCTGAAAAAAGACATAGTAACTTGAGAGGGAAGACTAAGCTTTGTCTCAAGACCTCGTGCCTCATAGCAGCTGCCCAGGGCTGGATGGACTGGACGCTGAGTGGGAGAGAGGATGCAGGGTGGTAGTTTTTCTTCAAAGAGCAATAGCACAGGATGTCATCTGTCCTCAGTTTCCACTATTTTATTCTCTGTGGCAGTCCTTCAGCCTGACATACGTGCTCAGGCTCTTGGCCAGAGCTAAATGTAGTTGCTAGCCCAGGGTTCAAACAGGTCCATAAATTACACTTATATAGCCTCATTCCTTAGTCCAACTTGTCACAGATGAGTACGCATCAGTGTTTTACAGGCTATTCACTCCCAGTCTTAACTGTCTGCTCTTGTCAAGGTGCCTGTAGCTGCCACCCCCACCCCACGCAACAGGCACCTTATAAGAGAACAATGTTGCATTTGAACTCTTTGCCCAACTTAGTCCTTGAATCTTATTCTGTCACTTTCTCACTTCTTCTGACCTTGTGAATCATCTAACTCGTTAGTGTTTTTTCATCACTCCTAGGATAAAGTCTAACCGCCTCCAAGTGGTTTACAAAATCATTTATTCTGCAGTCCCACCACCTCTCTAGGTTACTCCAGCCTACCCTGCCCCCTTGCACCTTTCTCGGTTTCTTACAAAGAGCAGGATGTTTTGTTGTCATAAAGATGGGAGAGTGATTTTTCCCTAATTATCAGGCAATAGCCTTCTAGATGGAAAGGTTGTGTTCACCAATATGATTCGTACTTCGCTAGGGCTGGATAAATACCAGCAAATTGCTCACAATTTAAATCACTTCCTTTTAAGTCCCTTCAACCACTGAATCAGTTTGTGCTTTTATATTTACTGAAGTCACATAACACGTATGTCTGTAAGAGGAAATCTTAGGAAGACTAACATGACAAAATTTTCAGC
Organism: Macrotus californicus; assembly: GCA_007922815.1. Lineage (NCBI taxonomy): Eukaryota > Metazoa > Chordata > Mammalia > Chiroptera > Phyllostomidae > Macrotus > Macrotus californicus. Next base: position 8,926 of record VMDR010014077.1, on the reverse strand, counting down.
CTTCTTAAACAGATTTGAGGAAAGACCCCCATCTCCTCCAACTACAATATATTTCAGGAGATAAAAAGCGCAATAAGCCAAGAACTCCTTGAGAACAGGGCCTTATTTTGGGATCTTTTGCAGAATTTGACATTTGCTAGACTGAACGGAAAGGAGTGGAGTCTGGGGAAGAAGAGAAGGAGAAAGTGCTGGCTGAGGTTCCTTGCACACCTCCCCTGCCGCAGGCGTTGTGTGTTACATCATACCCTCTAATCCTCACAACAATCCCATGATGAAATATTATTATCTCCATTTTGTGAGGGAGAAAAGAGACAAGACAGGTTAAGCAAGTTGCTTGGACTTGCATATGGGGGCAAGGGATGGACAGCAGCGGACCCCAGGCCCATTTCCTCCCACACCTCTGAGTCCCTGACTAAACTCGGTGAGGCCCTGCTCTGCTCCAACTCAGATTGCTCTCCATGCTTATCTTGCAACCACAAGACCCTGTTTTCAAACCTCTAGTGAGGGCCCCATGATATCTTAAGTCTCAGTCAAATTTCAAGTTTTGTCAGAATTCAGTTTTGGAAAGCTGGCAGATATGCAGATTGTAAAAAAGGAAACACAGTGTTAGTCAGTGTTTGGAGTCCAGGATTTGGCCTCTCAGAGGGTCAGAAATCTAGGTGAATAATTCACTAAAGTTTCATTCAAACATGCCTGTATCATTAGATTACAGTCTTTTTGCTTTTTCAGTAACAGGAAATATCTGGATTGTTGAACTATTTCTAACAGGGAACATTTATTTATTTTTTAAAGGAGTTTAAGTTTTTGTTAAATACTGAAATGTATTTTGAGGATTTAATTGCTGTAGATACAAAAATAGGACTACTTGGATTATATGTTACCAGTTGCCAATTTCTCATACACATCAACAATCTGTCTCCTTTCAAAGTGTGACAGTTGGCAGAAATTCTTGGGCATATGAGACCGTGATTGTTTTTGGATATTAAAAATCAACTTTTGGATGATCATCAGCTCTGTCCCTTGCTTCCTTTCACATGCAGCTCTAGGTCACTACATCCCCTTACATGGGGAAGAAGGCTGGGCTGGATGCTCCGATCTTGGCTCTGGGTGGCAACCAAAGGCCCTAACTCCTTCCTGTGACAGTCCACCAGCTGCAGGGAGGAGACAATGGGAAATGGGACATGTGAGACCTGGGAACTAACTCTATTTCCTAGCAACCAAGAAAAGCCACTTCTCCTCTGTCGGCAGGAATGCTCAGATTTATGTTAGCTACAAATGCCCGTTATCACAATAATAAACCATATATTTGCAGGTGGTATTTATGGCCAGCTAATTGTGGCACTCCATCCTGACAGCCCCCAAGCTTGTGCATTTGCTATTTGGAGCCCCCAGAATATCATTAGGTGGATGCTGGGCACTTACTTAGTCAACAGCAGTGCCTGACAAACCTACTAACTGCCTAATTATGAAGGAAGATTACTGATACCATTAACTGAATGGTTGTAAAACTCTGGTAAAGTCAGATGTTAGTGAAGTCCATTTTCAATTTACTAAGCTATTAAAGTAAAAATATTTTGGCTATAAAAATAAACAAACACAAAGCATGCTAATTAGGCTAATATGGAAATATAAAGACAGAAGGGAGAAGCTTGTCATAGCAATTAGTAGTTTTGATTAGCTATGCCACAGACTCAGGGGTAGAACTTAAAGATTAATTTCTGACAGTGCTCTGTGAAGTCTGTTTGCTGGTGACTGTTCTGACTGCAGATAGGCTGGCCTTTGTCCTTTCTATTGCCAAAACATCATCTCTTTAGGCAACATTTTAGGCTTTCTCAGGACTGTTGTATTTGCTATCTGTAACTGAAAGATACTTAATCGATAAATTTCTCATTCAGATCCTTCATTTCCCTCTGGAATAGGCTGGTCTGGGGGCCTTGCCACTTGAGATGATCTGTTCAAACATCACAGCCCACCAGCCTGACTCCTGGACCAGGGAGCAAAGAAGAAGTGCAAATTCTTGGGCCCCACCCCAGACCTAGTGAATAAGAACCTGCTTCCTACCAAGATCCCAGGTATTTCTTATGCGCATTAAAGATTAAGAAATTCTACTCCAAACAGTTTTTTCGAAGTTGTCCCAGGATAAGAATCATCTGAGGCGCTTGTTGAACATGGAGCCTCCTTTTAATGAGGAGGGATCCCTAGGAGGACTCTCCAAATGGGGAGGGGTGGAAAAGCACGGAAGACTGCACACCTGTATGTCACCCCCAGGAACCTGGAGGGTGCACGTATGACTCAGCAGAAAGGCAGAAAGAGATGTCAATGGTAGATGCTTGGAGCTAGGGAGGTGATTGGATGGGAGGAACATACCCTCCCATCTACTTCTGCCATGGCAGGGCAGGAGGATTATGGGGGGAATCTTTAACAATGGAGCACGTGGAAAACTCGTCATTTTTGCTCTCCCTTCACCTGGCTGGCTGGCTGTCTTTCTGTGGTTGTGGGCTGAGGCTCCTGAACTGGTGGGCCTTGGGGGAACTGTGACTTCCAAGAGCATTCCCTGTGTCCCTCCCCAAGTATTCTGGGACTTGTCCAACCAGGACCCCTCTGGGCTCTAGGCTGGTAGGAGGGTAGGGGAGGAGGCTTTGGAGGGGAGATTGGGTCTTGGGAGTTGGCAGGGGAGAAGGCATGCCCCAAGCACCTCCTCGCAGGAAGCTATGGGAGCCATCAGTGGCCACCCATCCACCACCCGTATGCTCCTTGGCAGAGGGGAACAGGGGCATCAGCGGCGATCATCCACACGCCTCCAGTACAGTCCTGTCAGCGGCTGCCCCCATGCCCATCTCCTGTAAGTCAAGATCGAAGCCACCCATGTAGGGAGTGACAACAGCAGTTCCCACCACCCTCTGAAGCTCTGTCAGCTCCAGCCTAGGCAGGCCCTCAGACCCACCCACTGCAGTAAGTACAGGATGGGGCTTAGCAGATTGCTGGAGGGCAGCACGGGAAGAAGAGGACAGTGTGCCCTTGACACCTGGAAGTACATACTCTGAAGAATGAAAAGAACAGCACTTCGGGTGGGAGGCGAGGTTCCTGGTGCAACCTTGAACTGACATGAAAGGGAGTGGCAGGGTGATTTTGAGGCCTTTTCAAGGAAATGGGCTTTGAGGCAGAAACCTGTCATTATTTCAAGCTATATAAACTTTAAATAAAGGATTCCTTTTTTCTTTCCACTTGATTCTGTCTCTGGAGTTTTTGCCTATAGACCACAAGTGGTGGGACCCCACTGGTTGTCTTGGAACATCAGGAGGCTGTCTGGTAACATCCTGACCATCTCTAAGATTCCAGCAACACTGGATGCTGCCTGGGTGTTTGCGTGGGTTCCTTTTCCCAAGAGAAAGTCTGCTCAAACCCAGTCGTTTTCTGTCCTAGTTGTACAGTAGAATTACCTGGTGAACTTTTTAAAAACACTGAAGCCAGGAATACACTCATAGCAATTTTATTCAACTGGGGGAAGGTGGAGCCCAGGCTCTTCCCTGGTGATTCTAATGTACAGCCACTGTCTCAATCCATGGTTTTCAAAATTAGTGCTCTCCATCAATGGTTCTCAAAAAAAGTATGCCCATAGACCAGTAGTACCAGCATGACCTGGGAATATATGAAATGAAAATTTGAGAGGCCTGCCTCCTGAAATTCCTGAAGCAGAAACTCTGAAGGTGGTCCTAGTTATCTGTGTTTTACTAAGTTTTCCAGACAAGACTGGCTACATAATTTATGGGGCAAGTGCCAAATGAAAACACCGGACTCTGTGCAGAAATTATTGAGAATTTCAAGATGCTGTCAGCAAGACCTTGAAACAAACACATCTAAGCATCTACCCATGAAGCTGGTTCTGCCTCCAAGTGATTCTGGTTCACACTAGAGTTTGAAAATGACTACTCTAGATTCTTCTTCAGGTGATAGCTTTGTCTCTGTTTCTTAGCATGGTCCAATAATCCCAGGAGGCAGATTCTGTTACTTATATTCCCATTGTACAGATGGGGAAACAGAGTACCATGGTTAAGAGCTATTGGAAGGTTGAATATTTTGAATATCAGCTGCCTGCGTCCTTTTTAACCCTTCTTCCTGCTGCAGTAATTATTAGCCCTGAGACCATCCTTACTCCAAACTCTGTGAGTGAGGACTTATTGAAACAGAAGGAGGGCCTGAAAGATCTCTAGTTAGGCACCAAGCATTCTGCTCTATCTGAATAGAAGGATTTATAATCATAGGTTTTCTATTTATCATTTTATCAATGAAGAACTGGTGGTTCATACAGGGGACAGATCTAGCAAGTGATAGAGTAAGAATTTAAATCTAGAACGTGGTAGATGGGTAAATCAGAATATTCAGGACACAGCCGAATATTCAAAAGATCTGGGCTTCTGTCCCAACTTCACCACTAAATCATTTAGACCTTGGGCTTGTTTCAACTGCCTTCTGGGCTGTGGTTTCCTCATCTGATAATAACAGGCATGGACCAGTGATCTCTAAGGCTCTGCAATGCCCTGCTTTCCTCTGAGCATCTCAGAATCCATTTGCAATGGAAGCCATGTTTCTGAGCATTTGGCTTCTTGAAAGACATTAGAAAAGCAGTCTAGGAAGAGAAAGTTTCCCAGGGCAAGTTGCGTTGAGGTTTGAATTTGGCATCCTGTGGCTATCAGCTAGTGACTGGAAGAAGTTTAGGAATGTGGAAATCCCAACCTGACCCTTGGGAGTCTGGCTTCAAGGATTTACCTGGCATTTCCATTAAGACCATCAGGATCCCTGACCCAGAAAGGACATTATTCTGCCACTCTGAAGCTGTTTTGGGGGATATTGGTGTTAAGCTGTTTGTGAAGAAACAAAAGACTCAGAAAGAACCTTTGACTCTCCTCCCTTTCCTACCCAAGAGATTCAGACAGATAAGTGCTTCAGGAAGGAAGGAGATGTTAGGATGCTGCTTTAGTCTTATGTGAATTAAGTGTATTTTTACAAGAGGGCTTCAAGTATGTAAGTGCCTGTTAGCTAGATCTCCTCTTGTGTCACATTGCCTCTGAGTCATCTAGGGGGATTTTCTTGCCATGTGTGTTCTACTTTTTCAACTACCTGTAAGTCACCCATTCTCACTTCTAAAATCTGATACTCCAACCTACTTTGTCCTTTGTCCAAAACGTCTTATATACCCAATGTTGCCTGACTGTCTTTGGGAATTTTCATGCTTACATCAAATCCCCAAGCACATGTATTAAACTTTTATTTTCTCTTGTTAGTCTTTTTCTGTTGATTTGATTATAAGCCCAGCTGGAAGAACTTAGAAGGTGGTGGTGGGGGGGGGTAAGTATTAACATTTTTTAGTCCCCACAACCCCCATGAACCCCAGATTTGAATTCTGAATATCATAAATTGTGTTGCAGCTGCAGTTTTCTTTGTCTTCTTTTGCATGTTGGGTTCTCCCAGAAGCCTACTCTGAAAGGAGATTTGTATGTAGGAAATTCTCTTGGAATCAACATTTGGGAAGGAGAAGGAAAGAAGTAAGCTGGGCAAAGAAGTGAAGCTGCCAGGCAGTGACAGGGAAGGCCTCAACTGGTGCTCCAGGGAATTTTCTGCTACGAGCACCCTTCAGAGCCATATGAACTAGAGTTGGGGTGGGAGTGGAGGATCAGGACTGCACATCCCCATTGTTACTGTAAAACAGTAAGTCAGAGCACTGGGGACTCCTCCACTGGCCAGGATGGCAGAAGCAGGAGGTTCTTATGCCAAGTGCACAAAAAGCTAGAGACATAATTGGATAGGAAAAAGTCTCTTTTCCCCTATTCTGGGCCAGATTGGGAGTGGGACCAGGGGAGGGCAGTCACATACACTGTAGAAGTCAAAATGGTGCAGGGGAGGTGCCAGACCACAGAGGCCTGTCAGTCTAGCCAGGGGAAAGAAGGGATTGGTTGTGAGGTGGACCCACCTAAAAGCTTGGGAAGTTGGTAATTTTGAGAAAGCTCCTGGTCTGTCCCAAGCCTAAACTAATATAATCCCAGGGGAATAAAGAAGCTTGCTTGCTCATAACCTGCACTCGCACAGTGTACTTGCCCATGGCCTTCAGGAGGGAGTCTCTCTTGCCCGCTTGGTGATGCACTCTCCCAGAGGCATGTGACCCCAGCTGCCACATGGCCCATGGCTGTGCAGGCTCCATATGCAGGCTCCAGAAGGGACCCTGAAATGGATAGCAGTCTGGAACAAACTAAGCTACCTGGATAGAGACTAAGACCACCTACCAGCCATCTTCAGGCTTCAAAGGAGTGTACTTTAAAATGGAGCAGGAACTCTGCTGGACACTGGCTTTTGCCTTGGCCTTGCTGAGTGACAATTGGACTCTTTTCGTGACAGAAAGAGGAGATGGTCTTTGAGATGGGAGTCCATCATTCTCCCAGGTTGTGCTCTACCTGAATAAAACCTCTTTCCTTTTGTACCAGCATCTGCCTCCGAGTTTGGTTTTTGTGGTGGCAGGCAGCCAAACCTCCGTTTTGTCTGATTATACTATGTCAACCAGTCATTGGATGCAGCACCTCAGGGAAAGTGGTGTGGACTTGCTGGGAAGGCAGCTTTCTTCACAGAAGCCATCTCCTTAGGGAACTGACAGCCAGGGCTTGGAGGGCTCTTTCATAACAGAGGCTTAAGTGTTTCATTCCTTAAGAGGAAATGGGCTTCTTGCAGGACCCACCACTTTTTCTCAGCCCTAATTATGCTGCTTAGGAAATCCACACCTCCTTGATCTTACTCTGCTAAAGTGCTAACTGGTAGACACTATACAGTCTTCCTGCTTTCCACCAACTTGGCCTTTTCCTCTTGAAAATAGATCACTCTGGATAGTTAGAGCTAGCCAGGAGGTTGAGTAGGGGTGGAGATGTGGGATGATTCTGTTACAATATGAATACTAAAAGCTATCAGTAGCTATTGTTACCGAATGCTAACTATATTCCAGGCTTATAATGTCTCTAATTTTCTTGAAAGTCTTTCAGCATATCTAATATGATGTTATGAGCGCTGAATCTATAACACAGTGATGCTGAGAGCAGTCCAATCAAGAATGTATGGTTTAGAGGGGCTGCTGCAAGCACGTTTGTTCTCCAAATCCCAATAACAACCAGAGCTTTGCTAACTAACGTTCACAATATCAGAAATGAGGTTTTGTGTGTGTGTGTGTGTACGTAAATATTTATTTATTTTTTAAAGATTTTATTTATTTTTAGAGAGAGGGGAAGGGAGAGAGAAAGAGAAGGGGAGAAACATTGATGTGCAGGAGAAACATTGATTGGTTTCTTCTTGCATATCCCTAGTCAGGGACCTGGACTACAACCCAGGCACATGCCCTGACCGCAAATTGAACTGGTGACCCTTTGGTTTGCAGCATAATGCTTAACCCACTGAGCCATGCCGATCAGGGCTGGGTGTATGTAAATAGTGATCTGTGACCGGCCCCATGCATATTAAAAGTGTGCTCTTCATTGGTGAAATTACAGGTATTCACAACATATGGATTGGCTTAAATCTCTTAAAAAAACATGCCACATGTTTTCATGAGTACAGTATAAGAATTCAAGGTCTGTAGACTTTACCCTAAAAAATTTACTAGGTAAATTCACTAAATGCTCCCATCAACAAATCATTTCATGCTAAGAAGTGGTTGCAATAAAATAGGTCATATGAACTGTTTTTATGCTCACTTGTTAATGTTAGTAGTTCAGAAAACTTCTTATGTATGATAGAAAGTCCCGTTCTTTAAAACTCAAAAACAAAGTTGTGCTGGGCATGGCTAACCACCAGCATCTCGAACTGCTTCAGTGGGCTCTGTATACAGAAATACTATATTTTATTGTGACTCACAGATGTTGTGGGCTTTCTTTCTTTCTTTCTTTCTTTTTTTAGAAATAGAAGGCAACACCAGCAAAAAGAATATGACTAGATTTATTGTGATACTCACTTTATTGTGTTAGTTTAAGAACCAAACCACAATATCTCTGAGGTGTGCCTGTATACTGCCCGAGAACCCAGGAGTTGTCCCTCAGCCATATTGCCTCCAGTCCACTTGTAGCTGGATACTAGGCCAGCTGCTATATATATGAACTTCATTTAATGCCCACAGCAAGCCTAGAAGGTAAGTACTACTGTTTATATTCATTTCATTAGTGAGAACACCAAGCTTCAGAGCAACTTAATAACTCCCACTGAATTCCTCACCCCGGACCAAACTAGGACTGGAATCTGGCCTGTATGTCCCCAGCCTGCGTTCTCCACTTTGGCCCTTGTGGCCGGCCAGCGGGCTGTCTGAGAAGGCAGGAGAGGAGTGAAATGGGACTAGTATTTCTTAGCTGGTTGTTCTCTGTTCCCATGTTACCAGGTGCTGAAATATAAGGGAGTAGCTGTGCTTGCATACCTGTGTGACATATCTCTCAAAGTATTCAGCCAATAAATCCATGTGTCTTGAATTTCACCAATTTCACTTAATTTTACAAGTCAGAGTTCATTTATAATATTCATCAGGCTTGTCAACAGGCTTAGATTTTTCTAAATAAACAAACAGACTCTCTTTTGACTCTGTAAATGCAATGTCCTTTACCTGACTCCTGCTCTGTTGTGAGCCACCCATGTGACACCTCAGCAATGTTCTTTAACCTGTTCATGCTTTCCTTCCTCAAAATGGAAATTGTCCATCCTATAGATTTATGTCTGTATAGTATGTGTGTTAAAAAATATAAAGTAGGGCACCAAGGTGATGGAGCTCATTATGGAAATACTAAAAATTGGCTAAAACGCCCCTAGAGGAGGCATCTGTGCCCTGACAAGAGTATCAGAAAGTGTGGGCTTTCGGAAACTTTCCATGAGCCAAACTGTACTGTGGCCTGGTGGGAAGAGGAATAACTTT
>VMDR010014076.1:0-24038 GCA_007922815.1 Macrotus californicus | reverse complement strand
CCAGTTGTTTTTTAAATCAGATTTCTGTGCATTGATTTTTTGTGTTGTGGCTTTTCTTTTATTGCTTTAATAGTAAAAGGTTTCTTTTTTTTCTATATAGGGGGTTATCTTCCAATGTTTACTATGTTTAAATAAATAGAAATTGAATTTTATTATTCATTTATATAATATTTGATAGCTTGGTATAATTTCACAGTACAATTCTAATTTTTATGACTTTTATAATTATAATGATAATATTTTCTTTTGTAATAAAATCCAAAGTAAATTAAACATTTAAAATGTAGAACTGATATTTTTCATTTATATGAAGTACAAGTCTCTACACGTCTATAATGTGAATGATCCTGCCTTTTAAATTTGTTTTATAATTGTTAGAAGATAACTATTTTTTGGAGATGTTACTGAAGTTGAAAGAGCAATAAAAGTCTACTGAATTAGTTGTTGGGTAGCCTTTACTTTGTACTTTGATTATTGGAAGAGCTGCTTATCTTTGTCATGAGAAGGGGTAGGGGATGGAGGATTATGGGATTTCTGTTTCCTGCCTCCTGATACTCACGTGCTTCAATAAGCAGGAGAGAGAAAAGAGAAAACAGAGGAGATGAAACAAAGCGGCGTGTATTCACAATGACTTTGATAATTAAGAGATACTGAAATGAAAGTCCCTTCAGATAGGTTGGTCTGTTATTTTCCCTATTTTAAGACACACCTATTTAAGGCGGAATTTTCAGAGTGATGAGTGATGAGCACACATCACTGCACATGATAGGTAATAACCATGCTAACACTGAACTCTCACATCTCAAGGCTCGTTTTCTTGACTTGTTTTTTAATGGCTAATTTTATCATGAAATATTTTAAATAATAGCAAGTGACAGGTCCCCATTTCTTTTCCATTTGATGTATATGTAACACCTTCCCCTGGTTTTCTGTAGTGAAAGCTGATATCCTACCACAAATTGGGGAACCTTTGGGAGTGTGCTGGGGAAAGGGACTTAGCGTTTTGGAAGTTTCATTTGAAAGCTTTAGTTACATTTATTTTATGAAAAATTTTTGTTAATATTTCCATCTACAGAACTTTGAGGGTTTTTTTAGCAGGGGAAAGAAGAAATAGTTTCTTAACTCATTTTTGTTGGATCTTGCTCATCAAGGTGTGTTTGATCTCTTGAGTATCAGTTCTGTGGTTGATTTTCACATTTCTACCTCTCTGCTTTAAATAATAACATTCCTGTTATTTGGAAAAATTTCCTTTTTTTCTCTGCTATTCATTCAAAGCTCAATTTAATCTCTGCTTTTTTTCAAATTGTACTAATCTTCTGTCAGTCTACAAGATATTCTCATTCCCCGCTGAAAGTGTGTTTAAATATCCCCCTTTTTGTCCTAGACCAGTGGTTTAGGGGCATTTTAGAAATTTTGGGAAGTGTTTCTGTCTGGTTGAGTTGATCCTGAATATCTCCTACTCAAGTTACTTGTATTTGTTCTTTATGTTATCGTTACGCTGTTTTACTTGTGGACTATGTAATTCACATCTGTGAATTCATTTCAGAATAGTATAAAGAGTATTAGCAAACATAATAGGAGGATGGCAGTTTTACGGGTTTACTACACAGGCCACAGGCAGGACCCCTCTGAGGTGATGTATTTCACCACATTACAGAGCCCACTGTGAACCCACACCCCGGGGGGGATGGTTGTTGCACCTCCTCTAGAAGATACCTCTTAATCTCCTATGCAACTTTCAGTTATGTTCAGGGAAGGCCAAAACAGCCGTTTGATTTTATATATTTATTTATTTTTGATGAAGAGAAAGGTGGGGAGCACATTCGGTATTCTGATGAAGAGAAAAGAACAGTGGAGTCCTTTTGTCTCCTTTTTCAGTATTTTAAATGTGTGTAGAGAAACTGTTTCTACTCAGCGTCAGACTGCCCGCCCCTGTGAACTTTCTTGTTTTTTGATTGGTAACATTCATCCCACTGGTTTTATGATTCCCAAGTTTAATTGTCATCCGTTCTGCTGCATTTACCTGACTTTGGCTTTTGTCTCACCTTTCTATATTTCCAAAACGGGACCTTACTATTTTAGTTTTAAAATATGTTTTCAATGACCAAAACCCACTGCTATTCCACTGAACCTACTTTTTATTATTCAAATCAGAGAAACATCGGGGAAGGGTACACTATTCATTTTAAATCAAGTTTTGGGAGGTATAATCCCCACACTAATTGACACACTGGTCTGGCATTTTGAGCGATGACATTAAGAGGCGATTGAGTGGGCCCTACACATGAAGTCAAGAGACACCATCATGGTCGATTGCCTGGTAGGTTCAAACAAGGTAGACCCTGCCTCCCTCACTTTGCCATGTTGGGCAACTTAGAAAATTCCTTATGTCTATTTCCAACTCTAAACTGGAATGAAAGATAATGACTGCCAGGTGTTGTGAATGAAATGAGTAAATGAAGAGGAGTTAGGAATACTGCCTGGCCCAAAATGAACGTTCAGTATATTTCCTTTATTTTTTCCAAAGCTCCACGATGTTAAGTATCTTTTTAAAGCTTTATCTAATGCAATTAAAATTTTTCAAAAAGAATTTCCGGACTTTCACTGAAGGTGAAGACACTTGCCCAAAGCCACCAAACAAACTAGTAATTGGTACACCGTGCAGAAATCTTGAGTCTCAAGTCACTTGTTTTTCACAACGTGTTTTCATGATTGAAGCATGCAGAGAACTTGAGTAGCTGTTTTCATGCTATATGGAAGCTATTTAGCATGTAGCATTGATCCTTTTCAAATTAAAACTTTGGGAGAGAATTGATTAGTTTTAGAAAGGGGGAGAGAGGAGGGAGAGAAACACTGATGGGTTTGGTTGCCTCTCGCTCGCCCCCAACCAGGGACCTGGCCCCCAACTCACGCATGTGCCTAGACTTGGAAAGAACCGGTCACCTTTCGGTTTGCAGGACAACGCCCAACCCACTGAGCCACACCAGGGTGAGAATTGATTTTTAGTCCATAGCAACTCCTGAAAACTAAACATGCTAAGATGAAGCTGCTCTTTCACACCCGTTTTACTGCAAATCCTAAAGGCTGGGAACACCAAGTGCAGAAAAATCCACAGCGTTTAGGAAACCTGTAGACCCCGCAAGTAGCTCTAGATCCGGGTGAAGTGGCAGCAGCTCCAATCTAAGCTTGCAGTCGTGGGGCTGGATCCTAGAGCCTTCTGCGGTTGCTATGGCAACACAGGTAGCGTCACCTGTAGCTAAGTTGCTCGGCACGCGGCAGCACGGCTGTTTTTGATTGGCTGTGGCACCCCGGTGGGCGGAAGAAGGAGTGTTGGCATTGGCTCAGCCGGCGCCGGTTGGTGGCCTAGAGGAGGGTTTGATTGAAAAACCAACGGCGCAGCTGGCAGTGGTGTCCCCGAAGTTGAGGGGCCCGGGAGTGGGCTGAGGGGAGGGCAGGACGGGTCCTCCTATCCGGAGCGGCGGGTGACAGCCGCAGAGACGATGAGAAGCACGCTTTAGAGATTGGCCTGCAGGAGGGACCCTCCCTCCGGCGCGGTGAGTGGGGCAGGAGCGGGCGTTCCCCTGGGCCCGCGCGCGGTTTGAGGCAGGATCGCCAGGGAGGTGCCCACAGGTCCTTGTGGGGCATCCCGAAGCCTCGGGAGTCAGCTCCACTCGCCAGGAGGCAGGGCTGACAGTGAAGGCTGCTGTGGGTAGGCGAGTCACTGTGAACCGTTCTCAAAGCAGATGAGCTGCTGATGGGAGGACGGGTGGTGGGAACATGCCATCAACGACGTCTGTTCGATGAAGTAATTATGCTGGTTACATGGAACTCGAGTGTGTCTCTTCCCATCTGCCCCCACGTCTCTGGAGAATCCATCATAAACCCGTAAGGGTGTCGCGTTTCTGTGTTCCCTTGATACGATGCTGACTGGCTTTTCCATTCCACGTGGGTGAGCCTGTCTACCTCCAAGCCTAGTATGTTTCACTAAGCGCAAGACTCCCAAATCCAACTGCTAGTTAAGTCTGCACATGTGCGACCCTAAACGCCATCTCCCGCCACTCCACCAGATTGCCTCGTCCTTGGGTTCCCTGTCTCGGGCACCACCTGTTCGGTTACCAAAACCACATTCTGCACAACGTCTTTGACGGTAACCTGCCTCTTCTGCATTTCCATTGATTGCTAAGGATAGGCCTTCTTAATAGCTGTCGAATCAATTCTTCCATCACCCTCTCCATTCTTACTATATTGCAATTTCCACCAGTCCCTTGGTTAAATCCCACCACCATCTAATTTCCTTGACTCCGGTCTGGTCCTGTCTAATCCATTTCCCCCATTACTGTGAGACAGACCTTTCTAAAAATCATATAAGGGCATTTCACTTCCTGCAAAGATTCAAATCCAGACTCTGTTGTTAGGCTTTCATCAGCAGTTCCATACGGTTGTTCCCAGAACATGCCACATTCTCTCCCGTGTGTCGTAATTTCGCCTGTAGCTCACACCGCGTGCAATGGACTACCACCCTGTTTGCACCATCCGCAGCCCTGGTCTCACTCCCCCATCATTCTCTGTGTGTTGCCCGATTACTTTTCTGCTCCCTGCTCTAGACTCTGTCTGTGAGGGCAGAGGCCATGTTTGTTTTACTCACAGTTTGCTGTATCTGTCACGGTCCCATGCACATAGCAGGGGGTCAAGAAATACTGCTTAAATAAACGGATCTCTAAAATGAGAAAGTATGTTTTTCACGGCAACCTTATTAGTTCCAGAAAAGTCAGAAGTAACTTCTGGTCTATGAAGCTTTTGCTTATAAAAGCTGAATGTTGAATTTGCAGCTTTTACTCAGATTTTGAGACCCTTAGTAGTTGGAAACTATTTCAGTTCATAGTTTATAATACCATAATCACTAGGGTGATAGATGTTAGTATGTGGTATAGGTTTAAAGTGGAGAACAGAGTACATCACAGTTTTCAAGGTAAGCTTAAAGTCAGACAGACATGGGTTTGAGTCGTGACTCCAGCATTTTAGCTCCGTGCCCACAGCAAATTAGTCTTTAATCAGCTTTTTAATCTGTACAATGGGCTACTGTTAACACCTACCTCACAGGATTGTTTTGAAGACTAAATGTGCATGATACATATCAAGTACACCGGGCCTTATTCTTAGTTTATCTTAACATGTTTAAAAATGGAAACATTCACATGGATGTTGGTAGCAGCGTTATTCCCAATCGCCAACACCTGCGAACAACCAAGATGCCCTTCAGTGGGTGAATGATACATCCAGACAATGGAATATTATTCAGTGAAAAAAAATGAAGCGTGACACCATGAAAAGACATGAAGAAACCTCAAATGCGTATTATTAAGTGAACAAAGCCAATCTGAAAAGGCTACATGTTATACTATACGATTTCAGCAATATGACCTTTCTGGAAAAGGCAAAACTGTGGAGGCAAAGGATCAGTGGTTGCCAAGGGGTTAGGGGTAGGGGAAAAACAAATAGGCAGAGAAGAAAAGGTTTTAGGGCATGAAAACACCTTATGATATTATAATGACGAATATATGTCATTATACATCTGTCCAAACTCATAGAATGTACAACACCGAGACTGAGCTCTAAGGTAAACTACAGACCTTGGGTGATTATGGCATCTCAGTGTAGGTTTACCCTTGGTATGAAATGTACTCATCATTCTGGTGAGTGATATTGATAACAGGGGAAGGCTATGCAGGTGTGGAGGCAAAGGTCTGTAGGAAATCTCTGTATCTTCCTGTCAAATTTGTTCTAAATCTAAAACTTCCCTATACAAATAAAGTTTTTTTAAGAAAGAAGAACACACTGGAGGTTGGAATTGTGAAATTTTCATGGTCAGCTGACAAAAGGTAATTTAGTGAAATGCAATTTCCAGGACATCATCCTACTATTTGATTGCACCATATTGATCACAAACTTGCACATGTCAGTAGCTCTGACACAGGTTAGAGACTCATTCATTCGATGAGTATTTACCCACCATCTGTCGGGTCCAGGGCACCATGACAGGTAAGGGCGGGTTGAAAGAAAGCACAACTAGTAAAGCCTTGATGGGGTGAGAGAAGGGCCTGGAATGTTACTCTGCCTGTCAGAGCCAGTCTGACTTTGAGACCAAGGTCAGAGTAGACTGAGTCGAGCCCTTGAACAGGCGCGGAGGAGGGAGAAGCTCATCCAGACAGTCCACACATCAGCCGAGCACCTGGGCATTTGGCAGTGAACAAGGCAAAGTCATCGTTTCTCTAGAACTTACATCCTCAGGGGCAGAAGAGCAGAGTCCATAGAACACAGACTCTCAGACCAGACTGCCTGGGTTCAAGTCCCAGCTCGCCCACTGCTGGAGATGGGACCCCCCCCCCCCTGACCTATGAAGTTTTGCACTTCAGTTTCCTACCCTGTAAAATGGAGTTGTTTTATTACATGCATCAATATGGGCCAAGTTCACAGAACTTTGGTTAGTATATAGAAAATACGGTGCATACACGTTAGCTTCTACCGGGGGCAGGGGGAAGACAAGTAAACAGATAAACAATAAAGCAGGATGGGGGGGTCAAAAGTATTAGTTTGGGGACAAGGTATGTGGTTTGGATTTGGAAATGAGTGTTCCGTGTTTAAAAGATTCGGTCTTCTACAGGAAAGTAAACTTTAAACATACTCACGTATATGCCCGACATGTTTGATATTTAAAAAAAAATAACTTGAGAGTGAGCACTGTACAACATAGATGATGTCGCCTTTGGTAAAATAATTACTCATCAAGAGGTCAAAGTCACCCTCATCTCACCTGAAATCTACAGCAGTCATAACACAGTTCAGGCCGCAAGTCCACAGCGTCCGCATCAATTCAGAGCTTAGCAAATCTTACGTCAGGGATAGTCGGGGTCGGCGGGTCCAGCTTCACAGCCCTCAGCAGAGTCAAAGGGACGAGGGGACGATGAACTTCTCATATCTAGAGAAGTGACTAAAAAACCCCTCCTCTAACAATTCAAATAAAAACAAGGCAGACAGGACCTATCACAGCAGCCATGACCCTGGGCCATCAAGAAAAAGTAATAGCATTTAATGTATTTTGCATAAAAAATAGAGCACTGTCAATTCATTTGAGAAAACTGTGTATGAAGTGGTAGTTTATCAATAAAGTGGAAAACATTTATCTAGAAAATTTGCTGAGGCAAATAGCTGGAAAGATGACACAAATAAATGCCTGGCTTTAAGTCCCTGCCCTGCCACTTACCAGCTGTACGACTTGGGACAAATTACTTCACCTCTGTGGGCCTCAGTTTTCTCATCTGTAAAACGGGGACAGTAATACTAGGTGCCTTTTAGATTGGTTGGAAAAGCACTTACGTGGCTCTGGCACAGGGTAAGCACCATGGAAACATCCCATTATGCTCGTTAGGATTACTAGACTGAGTTCTTGGCCAAGTTGCTTAACTTTTCAGGGCCTCAGTTTCCTCGTCTGTAAGTGGGAGATACAACACTACCCACCTCATAGCACCGTATTGAAAATTAAATGAATACATCATAGTCGTAAAACCTAAGTAAGATTAGGTTTAAGACAGTTAAAATGAAGACTGTGACATTGAAAATAAAACTTAAAAAAATTTTGTATCTAGTATTTGTCATCAGTGGATCTAAGTCAGTGAATGTAGACAAATGATTTAAAATAAGCGCGATAAGCTCTTTAAATTGAACAGTAATATTACCAATGATAATATTTGTAACAGCCATCATAAAAACAACAACATACTTATATTGCTACCAACAGTTTTAGACGGCCTTCCCTTTGAGTTCTAGCTACCACCTTATAATAGGGAGGTTGCTATTTCTGTATTTGGTAAATGAGGAAACGAATCATCAGACAGGTCCAGGGATTTTCCAAGGTCACTCAGTGGGCAAGTGGGGACCAGATCGCCACAAGGTCACCCTTCCTCTTTTTGCTTACATTCCATCAGTGTAGCCACAAGAACGATCATTTCTAACCCTTTAACCTCCCATCAGTGGGGACCACGGAATTCAAATAATGTGCATGTGTATGTTACACTTGGCATGAATATGAATACCCATCTTTCCTTTGGGAAATGTTATTGTCCTATTTGTGTATATTTCAGCGAGTCCATATTTACCATGGATATCTTATTTACTTTGTGCCTTCCTCATGTGTATAAAGAGAATCAATATTCTTTAATAACTGCATACTGGTCAGCTGGGGCAAACTTATTTAATGGCAGTTTTTTATTATCTTAATTCTCCATATCTAAACAGTGGTACTCCGGTTATACGTGGAGCTTCCAAATCACGTTTCATGGGATTTGTTTATTCATTCATTCATTCAGTAATCATTTACTGAATACTTCTTTTGTTACAAACTAGCAGTGCTGTGCTGGATGCTGGGGATGAGCAAGCTAGCTGTCATTTCTATCCCTGACTAGTTTACAGTGAACTAAGGAGACAGACATCTGTACTTACTGAATTATTGCCTGAATCCGCCCCTTTATCAGGAGCTGCTAGGCAGTGCCCGGTGGGGCTGTGACGACATCAAGGAGGTCCGCAAAAATTCCTTTAAAGAATGGATATTTGTGTCCAGGAGCAAATGTCCAGGAGTATCGAGGAGAAGCAGATTGGGACAAAGAATTCAGGGGCCAGGTAGGAGTGGAGCTGGCTAAGGGGACAAAGGCACCATTTCATGAAACACCTCAAAGGTCGTGGTTAATTTTTGTTTTCATCCTAAGAGAAACGGGAAGCCCATGAAGCCTTAATTGGTCAAATTAATTCCATAAAAGGAGTGGGTGCTTTTGTTGCTCTGTGGAGAATGGATTTTTTTTTTTTTTTGGTGTTTTTTGGAGGAGGAAGAAACTGGGAATTGAGGTGCCATTTCAGAAGTGATTCCTGAAGTTCAGGTGATGATATAGACTAGGTTGTTGGCAGTGAGCATGGAAAGAAGTGCACAGACTGGAACCATGTTGAGTAAAGAGAAGTGAAGACCAAAAGAGCGAGGGGGTAAGGAAGAGGAGGGGCATCATTTTTCTGAGGCTCATGCCAAAGGGCTATGCCTTATTGGAGACTACTTTGTTCCATAGGTTGGCTGTAGTCTTGGAGGTCACCATCATTTATGGGGCCATTGTTCACCCCTCTCCTGATTCCTCAGCTCCAGTTCAACTCAGCTACCCACCACCTCCCAAAACCACTCTCAGGACCTTGCCTCCATCACTTGGTTCACCCCCCTGGAGAATTCTTCACCCACCCTACCTATTCTTACAGACCTCTTCAAGTCCCCAGGGTTCATGAGCCTCTCCGCACCTCTTCAGCCCACAGTGACCTTTGTTTCCCTGAATTCATCCAACTTCTAATCTTTTCCTGGGTATGAATTTGCTCTGCTTTTTGACATTTTTAGTGTTCTTTTATAATACCTTGTTTTAGGCTGAACTGTAAGAAATGGGCCTTTTATTTAAAGGGCAGTGTTTTGCCCTGGCTGATGTGGCTCAGTGGATTGACTGCCATCCTGCTAACCAAAGGGTTGCCAGTTCGATTCCCAGTCAGGGCACATGCCTGGGTTGCAGGCCAGGTCCCCAGTAGGGGGCGCACGAGAAGCAACCACACATTGATGTTTCTCTTTCTCTCTTTCTCCCCCATCTCTAAAAATAAATAAATAAAATCTTTTTCTAAAAAGGCAGTGTTTTTTCATATTATAACTACAAGTTTACAATTTCCCACACACTAAATTATGGACACATTTTTTTTTTTTTTTGCTATGCCCAATAGTCTCTTCTGGGCAGTCAGAGCAAAGTAAATAATGAAATACACTTAAAATGAAATGTTATTAGGTGCAATTTTATTTTATTTTTATGGCTCAGAAAGTGCTTCTAGTTTCTTGCAGTGCCGCCAATTGTTAAGAACATCAGTGTGTTTACCCAGTGTCCCCTCACCCTTACAAGGTCCAGGGCTGAGTCCACCCTCACTTATTACTAATCCATGGGTCCATACTCACTTATTACTCATTCATGACTCACTTATTACATGACTTATTACTATGATGGTTACTTTTGGGGGGAAGGCATTTGGGGCCACGTCTTTTTCAGTGCAGTATCTTCAATTCCTGGCATATCTCGGGAGATTAATAATTTTTTCTCAAAGGAAGGAATGAGTATCATTTTCCCCTTTCTCTTTCACACAAAAACAGGAAGAGAATGTAATTTTACTATGTTTGGGGCTAAGGAGAAAAGGGAAATTTAGTGTGCTACTTTAGTTATTTTTGTGACTAATAGAAATTCGTCCTTCATCTCATCTGGACCCTTTCCCCCTTTTTACTGTCACTACTGTTAACACGTGGGTCCCAGGCTCATTTGTTGTACCACAGGTGCACGGTGAACGGTGTCGTGAGCAGACTTGGGTTAGCAGTCACGCAAAGCCTGGACACAGACACATCGCCAATAACTTTATGCAGTGGCCATTGAGGGAACCCACAGGCATTGCATTCATATCTGCAGGTATTTCCCTTTGCCACAAGAGATAGGACTTTGAATGGGAATAAAGCTTGAAAATAAGAACATTGTAATCGTATTTACCTGCCACATGTTCTGGCTGATTTTGGAGCTGCTCTCTCAGACCAACCTGGGTTAGTATTAGCCAGAAGAAAATGACGGCAGACTTTTTAAGGGGTATCTCACGTATAGCCCATGGTCAATAAATATTTCAGGGAATGAGTAGGAGATAATCAAATATGATTAGAATTTTTTTATTCTTTTCACCTCCAAGTGCTTGTTTAAATAAAAAAGAATAGAAAATTGTCCACAGTAGAAACTATTTGCACAAGGAGAGTGTCAATCTACCGACTCAGGAGCAAGGCCACAGTAACACTTGCCCTTCGCTGGGGACACACTCCTGCCAGTGGGGTGCTGTAGCAACTGCATTTCCTTTCCACTCTGATGAGGGTGTTCTGCACACCACCTGCCTGTTTCACAGGAGTGCGCCAGGGTGAATGAATGGACGTTTGTGAGCCCTGTAGCGTCCAGGAGGTGGAGTTATGCAAGCGTCAGTTCTTATTGTACCACTCTTTGCCCTCGGCTAAGGGCCACAGTCAACAAGTCCTCTCCCTTCTACCCCAGAGTTTGCCATTAAGATTTAGAGCCTGAAGGTGAACTGGTCTTTGTTCTCCTTTCTCCTCTTAGACACATTTGACCTCTTTGGGCCTCCGTTTCTTCCTGTGTTAAATGAAGGGCATTGAATCATGATCTGCAACTCAGGACCTGTGGATCTGCTTTGTGTGTCCTCTGCAGGCATTTCAATTTGCTTGGCTTCACTTTTGATGTGACTTGAATCCCTTCAGGGAAGGAATGCTTTCTCAGGTTTGAAGCCCTGCCGCTCTCTGCCACCTACTCTACACCTGTCATTCCTTCCATTGTTCCTGGGCTGGGAAGCTGTTAGGCCCCTGATACTAGATGTGCTCCAAGGTTCTTTTTTGTAGTAATGTCTCTGTTCCACTAACTCCGCACAGCTCGCTGGAGAACATAACAATGTAATGCTCTAAGGGATAAAATCAAGCCTATATTTTGAAGAACCAGACTCCCTTTTTGAGCTCTAATAGGTATAAGCAAGTCAGGTTTTTTACAGGAGTTCCTTGACTTTTTGATCACTTTACTTTTAAAGAGTGTGTGTGTGTGTGTGTGTGTGTGTGTGTGTGTGTGTGTGTGTGATTGTTTTATTTGCCAGTAATTTGTCCAATTTAACTTGACACTTTCTGGGCAGGATATATAGTTTTCTAAAACAACCAATTTGAAAGGCTAGGTACCTATATCTATGAGATTAAGTGCAATTATTCTTTGTAAAGATAAAAAAATAAAGTGCCCTCTAGTCTCAGAGCACTTTACTTAAATAAGCCGCTCAAGTGGCCAACACATTTTTAAATGTTTATCTCGAAATAATTTTAGGCTCACATAAAAGCTGTAAAAATAGTACAGTGAGTTCCCATAGAACCTCCTCTCAGCTCCCCCTAACGTTAGCATCTTGCCTGCCCACAGCCCAGTGATCAAGATTAAGAAAGGAACATGCAACCAGTGCCTTTTAACACAGTTTTCTTATTTCTGGTTGTTTGATGCGAGTTATATCTTATTTTAACCCCTTTTTTTCAGAGAACCACTATGAAAGGAATTTTAAGAAAAGCATATCTGCAGTCAAGGGTGGCAGGCATGATTTTTTATTTTGCAGTGCCGGCTAGTTACAGGGCCTAAAGTTCTCTAGGCTGCTACTCGGGCACAGGCAGAACTGCGACTTGTCAGCTAATGTGGAGTTAACCATAATTCGTCAACAGAAATAAGGACGCCCTGTTGTTGGTACAAGGAAGTTCTAACTTCCTTTTGTGGTAGGGTTCACCGCAGTTTATTTTAGTTCTTATTCAAAATAATAAACCCCGTGTAGCCAAGTGGTGTTTAACTTTAGTTATGCCAACCTCTCTTACTGGTATTACTTTCTGAGTCTTGTTCTTTTTAATCATTAGTACATGTAGTAAATAAAATGGAATACTTACCAAGGTGCACCCTAAGTGATTAGAATGGGAAAAGGGGTTCTGGGGGTTGATGCTATTTCCTATCATGAATCAGATGACCTTGTGAAGGAGAGGCCATTTAAGTATCAGTTGAGCAGCCAAGTCAACTGTGGGATAAAAAAAATGTCCAGGTAAAGAGTCTGAAACCCATATCACAAATGCCATGATATTTAGTCTGTGGGATTGTATTGCACAATTTAGGTTAATTAGGGTCAATTAGGTGATTTTACCATGGCTTAGATACCTTTCTCTGTCACATGGGTTTACCCTGCAATTACCAAGTGATCACCAGCAAATGAGGTGTGTGTCTCTGGGGACTTCTTGTAACGTTAATCCAAATTCCAGATGGCAATAGAAGATGGGAATTACATTCAAGAGTTTCTTCTTAAAAATGGATTAAAAAAATTCAATAGTGAGTCACAACTGTGATCATTTCTGTGCATGACTAAAGCTGCAAACCACAGACCCACGTGCCTGTCCTGTGATGTATGGGAAAATCTCTCTCCTGTCCGGGGTAGTATTTGGGTCCCGTGACTGAGGTACAAAGGAAAGATACCAAACGTGTCTGTTTTAAAGTATTTTGCATTTGGCTTTCACATAAAAACTTTCACTTCTGTGCCCTTTCCCCCCCATTTTTTTTTCCAGAAAAAAATCCCCCACTAAATATCAGCTTTTGCATTTAGAATCAAAGAAACATTTATGTGAGCACAAGTGTGTGCGTATCACAAGTATCATAATCTCTTTGGCCTCATCTGTAAGATAAATGCTAGAAAATAAGTAGTTTTCTATTTGTATTTTTAGCAAAAGAGCCCCTTTCTCAAATGAAACTGTACACAGAACCCCAGAGAGGCAGGGCTTACTTGGGTTTAAGGGGTCAGCCCTACTTGACCACACCTCTCCCCTCCCAGGCTCACTCTCGCCCTCTCCTGGTTGTCCTGCAAGTGACAACTGCTCCGCCCCTCAGGTTCTGGTTTTGGGGTAGACAGTACTGTTATTAGGAAAGAAAGACTTCAGTTATCTAGGCCATTGCTCTTTAGATGGTCTTCAACTGGTGTGTTCCTGGTCCATGAGGAGATAAGTATAAATCGAGAGGAAGTGTTTAGAAATGCTCACGGCAATTTAACATTGCTGCAATACCCGAGCACAGGATCTGTGGGCTTATGTTGCTGAACAGGATGTGGATCAAAAATATTGGTCCTTAATAGATTTGAAATTAAAAAAAAAAAAAAAAAAGCTTCCTAGGTGGTTTGTGAAGCACTGTTCATGAGTCTTACCTAATACAGAACTCTAATTTCCCTCCTAATGGCTGACCATGTGAGATAATTCCTGAATGTGTTCAAGATTATTATAACATTACAAATACTCATCACTCGATTTGATTTTTAAGGAAGGTTTATGAGAGATTTTTGAACTAAACGAGTAATGACACAGGTTTTCAAAAAATATTCTTTTATCCATTTGTTAATTTTTTATTCAATACATACAGGGTGGGCAAAAGTAGGTTTACAGTCATCTGAATGGAAAATAATGCAATAATTAATAAATAACAGCACAAGAATAAACTGTTCCACATACTTACAACTGTGAACCTACTTCTGCCTCACCCTGTCTTTACCGTTTGCCTCCCAGGTGCCTGGCGAATGAGGGAGAGCCAATCCCTGGTCTCTTGGGGTGATCAGGCAACTGCAGTATTTCATGTGTAGGTTTGCAATGGGGTGGGGGGACACTGAGAAGGAGCACCAGATTTGGGGGCTGTAAGTTAAAAAGTAAATAATTGTTAAAAAGGAAGTAATTTACACACTTTGGTAAAAAATACCTTACAGATTATGATACAAATAGCTTTTGAATTTTTATGTGGTGTGTACTGCACTGTTCTGAGTGCTGTTCTATGTGCTAGTGATGTATCTGTGGATAAACCAGACACAGTCTCTGTCCACATGGGGCTTGTGACCTTGTGCAGGGAAGCTGATCAGTGGGGCCAGAGAGTTTCTGATGTCGATGAGCTCCAGAAGGAAATAAGGCAGGGGGCGGTGGTAAAAATGAGCGTGTGATCATGAATATGTTGCAGAGATTTATCACAGGAGCCCTCACTGAGGAGGGGACATCTGAGCTGAGACCTAAATGACATGAAAGAGCCTGCTGGCGAACACGAGAGGGGAACCGCGAGCCGCAAGTGCCACGGCTTTCAGGCAGGAATGAGTTGGGAGGCGGCCAGCATGGCTGCACTGGGGCAGGCGAGAGGGAGAGGATGGAAGAGCTCAGAGGTGAAAGTCATGGGCAGAAGCCCAGTGTGACAGGAGGTCACAGGAAGGTTGTAAACCACAGAGTGGCAGGATCTGATTCAAATTTTAAAGTAATCCCGTGGGCTCCTGCGGATATAGAGGAGCAAGAGTGGAAACAGAGAGATTAGTGAGGAGGTGGTGACAGTGGTCCAGGCAAGAGATGTGGTGGCTCGGAGTATAGAGTGATCGCACAGGGAGTGGAGGCGAGGGACAGCTGACTGACTGGTCTTGGTGGTGGCTTGAATGTGGGAGGTAAAGGAGAGGGATTGGAAACTTTGTCCAGACCAACTGGGTGGTGCCAGTTCACTAGATGGGAGGGCACTAAGGGGATTGGGGCTGGGGGTAGGAGTGAAGGGTTTTGTTTGTGGTATGTTAAACTTGGGATGCTTGTTAGACATCCTGGAGATGACTGTGCATGGGGTTAGGGCTGAACCTATAAATTTGGAATTATAAAGCCATGGGACTGCAAGAGATCCCGTAGGGAGAAGGGGGTGGCTAGAGAAGAGAAGAAGGCTGGAGACCAAGCCAGCTGCTCCGCCACGAGGTCATGCTAGCAGCTGGAGAGGTCAAGCAAAGGAAGAGGGAGATTCCGCTAGGTAGTTGAGAGCTACTGAGGGAGACTGGGGCTCAGTGTGCAGCCCCAACAAAGATTCTCGTACCCTTGCCACCCACGGCTCCTTCACTGGAGTCAGTGGTCACAGTGGGTGACATGGGCATTCCGCCCAGAGCCTCTCCATCCCTTATGACCATTTGTCCTGAATATTGTCTTCAATGTTCTTTTGCCTCTAACAGCCAGTTCCTGTATCTCTTTTTTGGAGGACTCCCCGCCAAGCTACTGCCCAGACAGGAGTGTCTTGGGAGTTATGACCTCCCTTGGTGGCCCTTCACCAGTGACTGAAGGCAACTGGAGCGTGGAAGCACTTCCCTCAGCTTCAGACAGCTCTGAAGCATAACCTATACCCCCCCAGAGAGCTCCTGGGAAGCAGACTGAAGCTACCTGCCCTGGAGAGCTCTTGCCTTAGGCAGCATCCTCGCTTGATCTGTCTTGGTGTCACTTCTTCAATGAGTTGTCTTCCTCTGGGCAGAGATCTGAACCGCACTCCCTGCCACCAAACCCGCCTCCTAATCTCTGGCCCTGGTTTGGATTATAACCATTGGCATAGTGTCATCACTTTTGTTATTGTAAAATGAAATTAGATTAAATATTTTAAAGCATTCCTGAATTCTCAAAGTTAGGTTTTTTTTTTTTAATGGTTTCTATATTAATAGCCATCAACTGGAAAGGATTTTGTTTTTTTTATCATAAAGGTAATTGTTTCTATTGATTCTGGTGGATTTGTTTACTGTTTAATTAACTGAGACTCTTCCAGAGAGTTATTTATTTTCACTCTTCCAGCTCAGAGAGTAAATGCTAATCTTAAACTGATAAAACTATTAGGTGATTATTTCCTGTTCATACACCAGTCAATAAAATTACGGAGATTAAACAAGGCAATAAGGCAAGGGGTTGGGTAGTGTTTGATTGCCATGGATGTGAGCTCCTAACAGAAGCAGCCTATGAGCTTTCCCACACATTTTCGTAGCTAATCATTGTAGCTTTCATGCGGCTATGGTCTGAGCAGGAATTGGAAGGCAAAGGGCCAGTGTGTCCATGTGGAATTTTCTCTCTGAGGGAAAAATAAAATTAGATTCTCTTTATTTTCAACTGGATTTCTATTTCTTTTAGAGCTTTTGGGGGTTATTTTGATATCTCTCTATAAAAATCACTTGGATCTTTTGCTTTTAAAGAATAATTTAGAGACCTTCCTTCCTTCCTTCCTTCCTTCCTTCCTTCCTTCCTTCCTCCCTCCCTCCCTCCCTCCCTTCCAGAGTAAAGCCAATGCTAATTCAAATCTCTATCTGAATATTATCCAAAGAATATTTTAAAGTTCCTAAGTGGGTTTTTCTTTGCTTGTAGTAGAGTCTCATAGCTGTGGTAGCCTCTTGTACCATTAGCGATTTTCTGTCTGTGACTGGACGTAGCACCTAAATATTTGTTGAATGAATTGAGTCCATTGTGTTACCACCTGGACACCACCCTGAAATACCAATGATGTGTTTTTCTTGGTGTGCATTGGTGATGAGAACCTTGGCCCCCAACTGTTAATTTCAGCTCAACTCCGTCACACATATGACAACTATATTGGGAATGTCATTTTTAACTCCTTAAACTGTGTTTTTGTATTTCACAAAATTAAATTTTACTCTATCCTGCTGCAGTGGAGCACCCACTGGCAATTCCTTTTGCCTCTAAATACTTCTGAAACCCTGGGACTCTGGCCATCAGTTTTATTGTACGTGAGGCGTGTAATTATCAGACAATGATGCATACTTTTTCCGTGCCTGCAAAACACACTGTGACTTCAAGCTGTGACACCGAGGCACAGCGGGATTATACATTTAGTTAAATTAAACTAATAGTGTATTTAACCTTTGTGTTTGTATGTAGTTGAAAGTATGGGTATCTTCAACTTTCTTTTTGTTATTATTCTAGAAACTGAAACAACTGAATGAAAAGTTTATTAAGGGGAAAACGGCAAATACATTGCTTTGTTCATTCATGACCTCATGTTTTGAGTGGGGGTGGGAAATGGTACTAACATTCATTCTTGGAAAGATGATAATGACTACAAAGCTCAGTTCGGAAGACTGAAATGCCTATGGGGTCGTATTCTGAGGCTCACTACCTCACTTGTTAAAATACAAAATTCAACTGAGTAAATTTTAAAGATCTCATCGGCTTTATCCAGCAGTTCATAAGTTGCCTGGTAGCATGCAATCTAGCAGATAGAAAGGAGGTCTGAGTTCCTGTAGAAAAAGACTTGTACCGGCGGAAGGGAGCAGGAATGAGGAAGTTATACTACACAAAAAGCAGGCCGGTTTTGTAGGGTCACTTGACTGAAAGAGGGTGGTAGGGGTTTGTCAGGTACAGTGCCTAACTGATGCTGGTTTAAGTTTCTATTTCTGGGAGAGATGAAAGTGTAATTAAGTCCTGGTTTAGTGATGTGGGGCTTAGCATAAGTGACTCCATTTTGGGCCTGTTGTGTTGCTTTTACCAGGATGATCGGATTGGCTATGCAAGACTGACCCAGTTGTTGCAGAAGAGCTTACGACTGGAATTGATCCACGTGAAGGTTCAGGTGGCAGCTCAAACACTTTAGGAATTTGGGAAATCCAGTGACATTTTTTATGTGTTGCTCTGGACACTAAAGCTTATTTGCAAGTGATGGGGCTTTCTCTGGGATGCTTACGGGCATGACCCATGATAAAGGAGGAACCCCCTGAACTAGCAGCTTATGGTAAGAAAGACAAGTAAGAAGATGATAGCATCAGTTGGGCTTTTGGTACTTGCTTATAGATACACAGTTTGGAAATCTCAAACACGGGCACTTTTCCTGACCTGCAGAACAGTATTGTGGGGACCAGGGGCCAGTTATTCGAAATCAAGGGTGACTTAGAAAATACAGGCTCATGGAGTGCTGTAGTACACACAATGTTCTAAATGTATCCAAAGGCCTTTGAGTGATATCAGTACATGGTGTTCATGTTAACGTTTTTGTTATTGTACTAGAAATAAATGTTAGTTTTTGCCTATTTAAGTAAATGGTATAAGTGACTTTTGTTTGTATTAATTGAGAATATTGTGAAGCACACAACCCAACTAAAGTTTTTCCCTCCGGTTTACTTTGAAAGGAATGAGATGTTAATTCTGGGGCGTTGACGTTTTACAATGCCTGATCAAGACAAAAAGGTGAAGACCACAGAAAAATCAACTGATAAAAAACAGCAAGGAAGCACCCCCAGGTAACCCCACACGGAGTCTTTGCTAATTATTAACTCGGGCAGTGGCCAGCAACCAGACTTAATAGCTTTTTGAGAAATAGCACGGACGCTTGCCAACAGTTCCTCTGAGTTATGGTGTTTACTGAAATATTCGATCATTTATAGAGTTCAAAAGGAAATGTTTAGTGTGTATCTGTTCCAGTCCATAAAAGCAAGCCCCCAAGGGGCAGTGCCATCAGTGGATTACATGACCAGTTCTCCTGGAGTCTCCTGTTGATTGACATTGTGTTCTTCTTTCTCCTAGGGACTATTCAGATCTTAAAAGACTTCGGTGCCTTTTGAACGTTCAGTCAAGCAAACAACAGGTAGTGTTTGCAAAGAGTGTGCATGCGTCAATAAAAAAAGCAGTCACGTGTTCCCAGAGATCCATTGAACATCTTTATGAATGATAGGCCTACTTCTCTTTGTTCTTTCACATGTTTTGTCTTTCTTCACCCAGGTGTTTCTCTCATACCTGGTTCAGGTCCTGCCAAGACTTGGCGTGCACAGACTTTTCACTCCCCTCTCATGCCTGAGTCCTGCTCTATCCCGTGCTTATTGCCGTGTGTCCTCGTTACTGAAGCTCTAAGGTCTAGAAACAGCGCGTCCCCTGTTGAATGCCCAGTATTCTGGTCTTCAGAGCTTTAGGGCGAGTGATTTTTCAAGACACTGTTTACCAGATTTTCCTTCTTCCCTCCCTCACCCCCCTCACGCTACCCATTTGCTACAGCACTGCTCTTGAGGCTTGCTGCGAATTGTCTGTTACCGAAAAGGGGGGAAAGGAGTGAGCTTTGGCCATTTTTATAACAGCATTTTTATATTTTTATTAGAAAGAAAAAGAATGGTACCTCTGCTTGAAATTGATCCCTAGACATTTCTTTTTGGTGCTGCTTTTGTCAGACTTTGAAGAGTCATGAGACTACAGACCATCCATGGAGTTTGGGAAACAACACAGCAGCTCTCATAATAATAACAGAAGACACTTATTTAGCACTGTGAGCTAGTAAATGGCAGGGGTGGGACTTGACCCCTGGGTGGCATGGCTCCAAAGTCTACTTTGCTATTCCCGTTCCATTTTTTCTAAGAGCTCATGTGGTGGCCTTTGTTATGGCAACCAAACTTACCAGGGAACTCCAGCATTTTTTTTTTTATTGAGTTATTTATCGTGGAGAATGGCTTTCTAATGATTTGATGGCATATAAAGGCGAAATGATAGCTCACTTTAGGGCACACTTCCCATGTGCCTGGTGCTTTCCCTGCATTGCCCTGTGTGATGCCCACCTTTACAGATTAGGGACCAGAGATGCACACAGAGCTTAAGTGACTTTCCCAAGAGCACACAGATAGCTAAGGGAAGGAAACAGGTCTGCACAGGTCTGCACACAAACACTGCCTCTGTGCAGTGTGTGCTTCTAACCACTGAGATGCTTTTTAAATGACTTGAGAAATGAGATGATACACAGTTCAAAAGCCAGTTGAATAAGCATTGATTTGGAGTAAACGTGGCCTGAAACTATCTTTTCTCCTGTCAGTTCCTTCTCCTCTGTTATTAATGCCAACGCCCGCCCCAGGAACTCCTTTCCTCTCCTCTACCTGTTTCAGCAGCCACTCTTTTGGAAACACTGTCCCCATGGCTAATTTCCTGGCAAGATGACAGATTTCCTGATGCCAGCAACTTTGGCTTTTGCCTCTGCCTCACTGCATCCTCTCTTCCATGAGTTCTTGGTCAGTTTTTGCCAAATTGAATTGTGTTTTAAGTACTGGGTGACCACATAAGCGTGTATGACAACCCTCTAGCCAGGGTGAAAGAATCAGCAATGGCGGTTTTCGGCTGTGATTTCCCGGCGGTGAAGCTCGTGCTCACTGGGTCTGTTGTGTCCTCTTTGAACGCCTGGCCCGCTTAGTTAAAGTGGGATTAACAGTCCCCCTCTCCCTTAACCGGTTTCAGGGTTTGCAGTCTGTTGTCTGACAAGTCCATATGGCATATCTTTGCATAAAACATTTCACACGCGCAAAAGTGCATATTCGTAATGTTTGCATTGTTAAGAAGGTGGATGGTTCTAAGGAAAAAGTGCGGAAAAACTAAGCTCAACTATGTGCGGGTCCTGAGGTTGACAAAACTCATTCCTAATTCTGTTTATAAAACTTCCATGCATTTTTAATTTTAAAATAATAAGTCTTATTCTGAACACCCTAGTCTCCTTTCCGTAAAATAGTGTAGAGACATTTAGAGGAGAAGAAAGATATTGGAGAGAACAAATCAAGAATTTATTTGTATCTTGCTTGTTCCAGAAGGAGCAGAAGGAGACTATAAAGGCACATAAAGTATGGCAGGCTTTCCTGAACTAAAAGCAGGGCCAAAGGAGAAAGAAAAACAAAGGTTGGGAGCAAAGTAGAGTCAGAGTCAGGCCGACCTGCCCAGGGGAATGTGTCTGCGGGCCCCCCTGCGGCTCCGAGACTGAGAGCCGTCAGTTTGAAAAGGGAAGCCTGGGATTAAGGCCCTTTCACCTGAATTTCTAGTCCAGCAAGTCCTGGCCTGTTCCTTGCAAATGGGCCAAGATGGCCAATTAACCAGTGCAGAGAAAATCTACTTTGTGGGTTTGCGCAGAGAATTGCAAGCACTGATGTCCCTCGTCTGCATCTCTAATGAGCCCAGCCACTTTCCTCGTTGTTTCCTTGTGTTCCTGCATTGTGCGTTCGCTGTGGGTCCTGTTTGCTCTTCACCACGACAGAGTCTGCTGTTGCGTAGGACAGTCCCACAGTGTGACAGAAGTTGGGGCAGACGCACACTGAGGCAGATGGAGGCCCCCACCATCCTCATAAGCAGGGTTAGAATAATCATCACCCCGTGAAACCAGATAATTCAAGGAGAAGAATTGCTCCAGGGTTGTTATGAAGTTGGTGGGAGATTTCACCAGAGGTTTTCACAAATCCTGAAGTTGTCTGCCTAGAGCTGGAATTTCGATTTCCCCCCTACATTTAAAGCCATAGGGAGTTGAGAAATTGGTTTACAATTTTAAAAAAAGAAGGAAAACATGAATTCATTACGGGTCCATCAAAAGCCTTGGAAATAGAAGAGGTTTCGGTAGATGCTGTGGAAAGAAAAAGTGTAAGGTACAGTTCTTGCGGTCTGACAGACCACGCGTAGGAAAGGCAGTTCGGGTCCGAGACACGGCAGGACTCGAATCCTGTGTGAACGGTGCAGGCTGTGGGTACACGGATTTTGGGGTAACTGAAGAAGCCAGCTTTCAGTCTGAGTCACAGAGAAGGAGATGGTTCTTGAAAAATGGGCCGGTTTTCCATCAGTAGAATTGATGGGAAAGGCATTCTAGGTGAAGTGAATAAAACAATGAGATATCTGAAGGAAAGACAATAACAAGCATTGGAGCAAAATGGTGGTTAGACATTTCTATTGGAAGTAGTGATGATAAAGCTGGAAGAAACTGTGTAGTGTCTGAAGGCCATCTACAAATGTACTTGATCCCATGAACAACAGGGAATGCTGAACTTTCCAAGCAGAAGTGACATGGTCAAAATTTTAGGAGGGCCCTTTGCTTCCTTCATTGGTCTCTCTCCATTCCACTGATATTATTCAAGCTGCTCAGGTGCGTTTCAGTTTCTAAAGCACACTCAGTTTTTCTCTGCCTTCCAGACTGTAAAAATCTGCCTAGCATCCTGATCCATGGCCTACCCTAATATCTTTACTTCCCACAACAGACTCTTGTTCACTAATTTTGCAGCTTGTTCTTATGCTAGTCTAACCCCTCCTCTGCCCTCATGGGTCTGTAAACTCCCCAAGGGCAGAGGCCAGGGCCGACCTGCTTATGTACACCCAGTGTCTCCCACATCATCTGGCAAACGATGTGTCTGCCACAAACATGCCGATGGATGGACTCAGCTGCCGGTGAATGAATCAGCTTAGTAAAGAGACTGGGGACAAAGTGAACGTTCATTCAACAGCTTCACACTTGAACCCGTACTGTGCCAGGCTCTGTGAGAGGAGCTAAGGACAGGAAGATAGACAGATGTGATGCTGCTCTCGGGGCGGTCAGATTCAAGGAGGCTGATGAGTACTAGACATCGCACTAACCCGTGAGAAGTGCTGTAAGAGAGATCAGCACGGTAATGCCATTAGGGAGTGAGTGAACAGCTCGACAGGAATGCTCAGGCAGGTGCTCCGCAGGAGGCTGTTGGAGCTGAGTGCTGAAAGGCAATCAGGAGTTACAGCCTGCAGCACAAGCCCAGGCATGGAGAGGTCAAACCCACGGTCCTTTCTGGGATGGGTGACCAGTTTAATGTAGCCGGAACTTGGGGCATGTTTTACTTTATTTTATTTTACTTTTTGTTTCCTCATTCATTTATTTATATTGTATGGACCTGTGGGTTCTTATTTTATTCTCTAGTGGATTTGTCATCAAATATTGCATAGCAAATCATTATAAAACTTAGTGGTTTAAAGTGACAATGGTCATTTAGAGTCCCTCACCCATTCTGTGGGTCATGAATTCAAAGCGTGCCTGGATGGTTCTGGCCTGAGTTTCTGACAGGGCTGCCGTCAGCCGTCAGCCAGGTTGTGGTCCTATCAATATCACCTGGGGCTGGCGGGTCCACCTCCAGGGTGGCTCACTCCACGAGACCGGCAAGGTGGTGGAAGGCCTCTTCACAGGTTGTTTGTCCTCACAGCATGGAGTCTGGAAGGCCCTCCAGAGCTAGTCACATATCTAAAGAAACAACTGGGTCCTTTCAAATATTGTGAAAGGTGGTGATGCTGGACTAGGAGGCAGACAGGACACAGGCAGGCAGACAGATGTTCATCTCGGTATGAAGGAAACCCTGGGTAAGAGTAGAATTCTGAAAAGCAAATGGGCTGACGTAAGAGTATTTGTCATCATTGGAGATACACAGATAGGTGTTGGAGGACTGAGAATTTTGGAGAGGGAGGGAGATTCTCCGGACTTGAACCCCAGCTCTGTCCCTTGCTAGCTGTGTGACCCTTAGCCAAGTCACTTAGCCCATCTGTGCCTCAGATGTCTCTTCTATGAAATGGTAGTTACCTCAGTGGGCCAATCTACATCTGCCACAGGACAATATCCTGTTTTATAGGATGAAAGATTTATTATTAATAGGTTGAGAGAATTCGACTGTGGCTAGCATATGATGAAGGATTTTCAGGTTTTTGTTTTTGTGGATTTCTGGCATTTTGCTAGCTATTGAACAATATCCTTATTATAATGCATTGTTCTATAAGCTGATGGCCCTATGGGAGGTCAGACATATTCTCTTTGGATAGGAAATGTCTTTATGCAGATTTCTGCCAAATACTTCGA
>VMDR010014075.1:0-24033 GCA_007922815.1 Macrotus californicus | reverse complement strand
GTCCTTCTTCCAGCCCTGAACCTTGAATCACAGAAGTGGTCAACTTTTCTGTGTAGTTACCAATTTATATTTTAATATGTCTCATGTGAGTTTCAAATATGATAATACCCCTCATGCAATCTGAACCAGACTCTTCTCTTTCCTAGGTTACAAAGAATCAAACAGCCACCCATCAGTGTCATGTTACCAATGGTCATTTGACTCCAGGGCCTTCGTGTAAGACAGTGGCCCAGGGCAATGCCAAAGAACAGCTTTAGTCTCCTTTGCAAGTACATGGCCTCATCCATGAGCATTAGGTATTTATTCTTTGACTATACCCTGAAAAAGCCTTTGTTAACAAAATCTTTCATGATTGGTTAATCATCTAATTAAAGAGTACAAAGGTAAAAAGGCCAGGGTTACTATCTATCTATCTATCATCTATCATCTATATGCATGCCCCAGGAGAGCCAGTTGCTTGGCCATATCACATGGTCAAAGTCCACCACCACATCATCACCCCCCCTGGAAAAATTTAAAATACAAACTCTGTAGATGGTCCTGTTCTATGACGGATAACACAACACTGAGCTTTGAATTTAGGTAGAAAATTGCAGGGGCCGTCAGTAATCCAGAAAATAAAATAGGGTGACAAGGTGGACAGGTTTAAAGGATCTAAATAAACAGGAGATTATCCTAGTACATCACTTTTCTACCTAAGTTTATCAATAAGGACCTGATTTTCCCGGCTTTATTCTGAAAACTTGCCTTGTCAAGAATGAAATCTACAGGTTCTACAGATTAAGGATAGCAGAACTTTTATATGATCAAGTTGCAAAGTATTTGTTTGAAAGAATAAAAGGAACACTGCAATCTTAATTCAAAAGTGAGTCTTGTAAACACTAAATAATAGTATGTGATACTATGAAAATATATTATATGACCAGGAAGAATTAAAGAAATTGCCATTAAAATGTGTGGGATTTGTTACACATAAATAAGCAATAATCTAAGAAGAGCTAAACCAAGGTTTTTTTACAAAATGAAAAAGAAATAAACAAAGGGTTGAATAGTACAATGGAGACTGTATTACATTCAGACAATAAGGAATTGTCTTTTTTATTTGCAGGGCCAAAAAATGTCTTTATCTACAGTGACAGAAAGTACAGGGTAATATATATGGAGGCATGAAACAAAAAAATTATGAAACTATCTAAGAAATCTCTATAAATACAGCCTCTCCATTTTCATAAATATTCAATACATTATTTGACACACTGGTTTGATTAAACTCCATAGGCACAATTTTAAGCATCTTGATTTGGGCTGCGGTCCAGTAAATTACATATTCCCAACAACTATCAGAGCTTTCTCACTAAAAATACATACTCACACTCCACTTTGAGAATATTCTAAGCTAATTACTTCCATTTTCATAGTAACTAGTACAGTTATGACTAGAGTTGTCGTGGGTTTCATAGGAAAGAATATTATTCTGGCATATTATTAATAAGGGAAAGCATGATAATAAGGGGGGGTATTTTCCTTAAAATGTGCTAAAGCTCTCATTTTCATTTTTAATGACATTAACTTTCCTAGAAAAGATTTTATTTTCCATCACAGAAATAAAATTATCTAATATAACTCTAGCCTATGGCCCATCCATTTTCTAGCCCCTCCATGTATTTACTTTACAATGGATTGAATTCATCTTGAGAGCATAAAGGCAACATTTAGTAAACAGAATTCTCCTAACAATTGCTCAGCTCCTCTACTGAGAAAATTCAGTGAATGGTAACACTGAGGAAGAAGGCCCATACAGAATTTTCACTCTGCAGATACCAAGGAAACCACTTCAAATTTTTTTGAAGATGGTAGGAAAGGCAAAGTATTTTGAAAAGTTTATTGCCACAGTCTATAAAATAATGTTTAAAAGTTAAGAGTTAACAACAGACTTTCTATTGGCTTCAAGGCACAGGAAGAAAGACCCCAGAAGAAATGTAGGAGTCCTTTCAAACAGGTCTCTTCATTTAATGAATACATTTCCCAGCACTGGTCCTTTTAAAGCCAAATTGCACCAGATTCCCCAGGGTTCTGGCAGTTTAGGGTTTATCCCATAATGCTATGTTAGTGAAATTTTAAAAAGCAAATGTCCACAAATAAATGTAAAAGTTTTCATTTCAAGTTACCAGAATGAATTTTGTCTCAGGTTATTTTCACATTATTCTACAGAAAAACATAAGTAAGTTTCCACATCTTTAAAGCAGATAAGTGGAATAAGGCACACAAAGATGCATCTCAGGAAAACAGAATTAGCTTTTGCATTAGTAGGCCTGAGAACTTCTCAGATCCAGTTAGTTTATAAATGCATCATGGATTCAAATTCATCAATTCTTTGCTTGGTATTCCCCTTCCTGATTTTTCGATAGGATATTGTATTGTATCTTGAATAAGTACTTCTGGAAATATCACTCTTCTTCCCAAAAGCTGGCTGCTCATCAGGTGTCACAGGCTGGGAACTGGAGCTGCTCAGTGGGGAGTCCTCACTTGGCTCACCTTCCTCTTTTAAGGGAGAGCCCTCTTCATTTTTTTTCTTAAATTCTATCACTCGAACTTCATCTTCATCATCATCTTCATTGTTAATTTCTTCATCCCAAACCTCTTGCTCCTCTTCATGCACCACATCAACTTGGCAAGGCTTTCGAAATCCCAGCCATTCAATTTCAGTTGCCTGGTAAGCTATGTTCTTCCTGCCCTCACCTTCTCTTTCTTCTGGATGTTGTTCAACAAGTCTTTCCTTTTGTCCACTTATTTCCTTGTTACTGCTGCTCAGAGGAATCTTCTCCCACTGATGCCCTGTAGCAAAATCAATTGGTAGTTGAGATGTGCAGAGGTTCCAAAATCCTCAGATGTTACTCTCCAAATTATATTTCTGGACAATCATTTCCCCACATGTGTTTTATGAAATATTGTGTTGTGGATTACTAATATATTTCATACAATAAAATGGGCTCTACCATTCAATTAGTTTGGAAAACACTGAATGAAACACAGTTAAAAATTTTTCTTCAGCATTTATCCAAGCCATGCTAACATTGTAAATTTCCAAAAAAGTTGACAACTTAATGTAATTTGACTATGGATTTTGTGTTGTTGTGGACTACTATATTGAGTGAGACTGGTACTCCCTGAGACACACTTCTAAAACTTTTGTTTAGCCTGTCATGATGGGACATGA
This sequence comes from Macrotus californicus, assembly GCA_007922815.1. NCBI lineage: Eukaryota > Metazoa > Chordata > Mammalia > Chiroptera > Phyllostomidae > Macrotus > Macrotus californicus. Next base: position 20,816 of record VMDR010014075.1, on the reverse strand, counting down.
ACATATAAAATAAATATTTGAACCTATGTCTTACGCACACAGACACACACACCCTTCCAGGAAAATTAGGTATCTCACAGGACAAAAAATGAATTTCTTCCAATAGTGAAAACAACTGCCCACTTCTGAGCATGCTCACAGTAGCACATTTAGGACTTGCCACCATGCTTCTCAGAGTTGTCCTAAAGTGCCAGATGTGGAAGGAGGAGCAGAGGAGCACAGATGGTCAGAGGTCGTGGGCTAAGGCTGGTTGAAACACCAAACCCACCACAGCATGCACACTTGAGTCCAATGCCTGCCATTAATTCCTAGACTGCCAGGATTTAAAAATGAGGTCATATCTACATAGTGCTAGATCACCTGTTGTTTTAGACACGTCCCAAAAGACAACTAATTCAAGACAACTAAGTCAAGTTGTTTGGTACTGTGTCATGACTTTTAAAGAGCTTAATCCATTCCAAACTTCACTTTACAAACAGATCATATGGGGGTGTTCTCAACAATATTTATTGTGAATGGAAAAAAGAATTAATTATAAGAGAGTAGAGGTAGTTCTTGGAGCTTTCATCCCTAGGGGACTTGTGGGGGAGGCTTCGGTGTATGAGGTGCATGATTCAGGAACATTGCCTGAGTAGAGTCCTGGGCAGGCCTGGATTCATTATTCCCCATCAACACTGTGACAGCTGTTAACTGAAGTGAGAGATGAGGTTTCTCTTTGCCATTCCCTTCCACAATTTTCTATTTTCACTGAAAGATATTCACAAGTTCATTTCCATCAAAACATTCTCATTCTCTTTTTATATTTTTCCCCAACTACAGGAATCTAATTGTAAACTTACAAAAACAGAATTAAAGATGGATGATCACTTCTGACTAGTTGTACACAGGCACCCAGTCATGTCCTTTGCACTATAAATAAATATTTATTAGGATGTTTGCTATCATCTTGAGCTTTGTTTTATTTTCTTCTTTTCCACAAAAACCAAAGAAACTATTCTTTTCACTCATATTCATGAGCTGGGCATAGAGTCATCACATATGAAATTACTTCTTGAATTTAAATTGTAGTTTTTCCTCAGTATTTTTAGCATCTTTCTATTTTTTGACCCAGGAGTATTCTCTTTGAAGACTTTGTAGCTGTTTGCCATTGTAAAAATAAAAGACTACAAAATGTATACATACCTCTACCTTACAGGAAAAACATGTGTTCCACCAAACACAGAAGGATTCATTCTGGCAAAAATTCACACTGAGACCCACTACCTTAAAATCCAGATTGCTTTTGTTTTCTATTTGATAAAAATGAAAGATCCTCAAAAAAAAAACAAAAAAACCTGGCGTCTCCATTGGACTTCTGATTAGAAATTTGAAAAGGGCACTAGGTGGAAGATCATGACCCCGCCTCCAAGAACTAATTGGGAGCAGAAAAACTAGGGCGAAGAGGGTTAGCCATTTCATAGGGGTTTAAGTTTGATAAAGTATCTGTGATAACATAAGAGCTTGACAGTGCCTGTTGCTTTCTACGTTCTTCCTCAAGTGTCCACACAGTGGACCACTGCATGTGGTTGGTGCACAGTCTGACAGGTGGCCAGGCAGTGCGGACAAATCCAGGAAACCACCAATCACATTTGTGTCTTCCTTGGCATCTACTTTTTATGTGATGCTCTAATAATTCAACCAATAATCCCTACAATATTTTTCCTGTTAAGGTTCTAACTAAACTAAATTGCTTAGGTCTAACAGGCTGACTTCTACTTTGAAATGTTGAAATGAGACAGTTATGGCTGCAAGAGAGGACATAAGTGATTAATTAATAGATTTTTATCCTTCACTGTATTTGGAAATTGCTTGAATGTAGGTGTCTCCCTAGAAGAGAAATCTAGAAGATTGTGTGTCTCTTGGTCTCTTGACTTTATTTGAAATATAATATAGTCATTTAAAAATCAATGTTCTTTTTATTCTCCCATTTTCTGAAAAACACATTAAAATTAATTTTATCATCTGGGAGATTTCTTTAACAAGAATTAGGTAACCATTTTGTGCTTAGATCAGAGGACTGGTATTTTCTTTTAGATCAAATAAATTTATAAGGTTATTTTAAATTGTATGTCAATGGAAATTTTAGGATAAACATTTATATTTCACAAAGTGTCTGATGCAGATTTAAAGACACTAAATCAAAAAGAAAGGCTGATTTAGTGGACTAGATTAGTAAGAGACAGACATATTGTCAGGTCAGAATTTGCCAATCAGTTATACAGTCCCTGCAGCTTCAGTCTTGAAGCTCCTAGAACACATTCCAAAGTGGAACCCCCAGATAATTAAGATTCCTTATTCTCCTGTAGCAACTTTGGGGTGTGAAAGGTATTGCCTAGATTGCATTCTCAACACCACACTCAGGCCACATCCTTGCCAAAACTGTCATCCATGTCCAGTCAAACAAATGCTGTGTACGTAGTGGAGGCAGGTTCCTCTTACCTTCCCTGAATGTCATTTCATCGACACTTGCTTCTTCGAGTGAAAGATCTGTGATGGCCTTATGAACAATAAAGAGATTCTCTTCCGGTTTTTCTGAAAAAAAAATGAAGATTAATATTTTAATATTTAAGCAGTTCAGTGTTAAATATGATCATTTAGATTCTAACTAGGGAGATTCTTTGATTTTTAGTTGTGATCACTTAAAATAATGATTTTACTTTTTCACCTCATTTCTTCATTAGTTCCTTTTTATTTCTAAAAATAATGATAATCTTCCGTTAACATCTAAAGTATATAACCATCATTCGGACATGATAAGGTATATTTAGAAGGAAAACTTGAAATTCTGAATTCCTTTTGCTCAAATAATAATGGGGCTGTCCGTAATAATAGTAAATAGCAGTAGTTAACATTTAACCAGTCCTCACAACAACCCAACAAATGTCAGCACCATTCTCCCGCCTTCCACTGAGAAAACTAAGTCTTCGGGAGGCTAGGAAAGTGGTCCAGGCTCACAGAGTTATGAAATACACAAGTCTAGATTTGACCTGTGGCAGAGGTTTACCCCTTATGCTGTGCAACCCCAGTAGGAAAAGGGGCCACATTTGGGCAAGGATGGGAGTGGGAAGATGTTCAGCTTATTCCTGTCCTAACAGTTTATCAAAAGAATCCTGAGTGAGTTTACAAATCAAATCAAGCAAACTGAAGAAAAGGGAAATGTTTTACCTTTTAGAATCTTCTCATCCATGGACCAGTTAAGCATTCTCTTCCCTTGTAGTTTTTCACTTTTCTCCTGATTTCCTTCTGTGAGTGAATCCACAAGACTGGGTTCTACCCTGTAGAAAGGTGGGGTGCTCTCCACATCACTGACTGCCTCATTGGCTTCAGTGATCGGTGGTTTACCATTTTCAGGTGGTATATCCCCGTTACACTCCACCTGACTGAATGTCACTGGAACATCTGTCATGATGTACAGTTGAGTCCACCTTAGAGAGAGCTTTGAGGAAACTGAGGAAACAGACCCTTGATGATACGCTCCGTTGCCTTTGAGTACTGTAGGTCCAACTCCTGCTCCAAGAACATTTACTTTAGTGCATAATAACAAGCTTCTTTTTTCTACAGGTGCCCAGACGGAGCTTGGAACAAAAGCAATAGGATTTGTCAGATTTGCCACCAGCCCACGAATCAGGCCAACCGCCACTTTCTTTGTTGCTTAGCAGTCCCACTTGCAGAATTAATGGCTGCCTTTTGATTTACATAAACAAACAATCTGAGGCAATCAGGCTTTTGTGTTGGCATGTAGAGGGGAACTTTCAGCTTGTCAGCCCCTCTCTGGGAACAGAGATTTTTGTCCCTCTTCATAATGGTCCTTTGTCATTTTCCTTGTAACAGGAGCTGCCATTGTTCCACAGCTTTAATCCGGAGAGAATGACCACCTTGAGGCATATTAGTTCTGTGTAACCAGCTTAACATTTCCAAACAGATTTTGTTCAAGTAAAACCTCAGCTATTTTGTAGGGAACAATGGCATCGTTTCTTATTTATTCAAGAATAAGACAGTTTATCAAAAACCTGTAAACAGGACAACTTTATTAGAAGTAGTTCTGGTAGCAGATTCCCCAGTATGCTTTCAGGAGCCCAAAGAAAAGACCTAAGGAAAAAACAAACAAAAAGTTTTGCCATCTTGCTAATACCAAAATGTTACAATTTTATAGTAATTCATTTGGTCTATAGCTTCTTATCCTTTAGTTTATTTATATCTATTGAAGCCCAACCCATCCTTTAAAACCCTAACATAATTCCCTCCGTGAAGTTTCACCTCCCTCGATCAGAAATGTTCTCCCTGCTGATACTGCGCGATCCTGGTAAAAGGATATAGCGCCAACACTTCTGCCCTGAGGGGAAACAGGCGATAATGTAAAACATCTGCCACTACCACACCTTGCTTTTACAAGAAGACATCAGTTCTTTTCTTTTTGGATCTCATACAGTGCACAATGATCCCCAAGCCTTTGCCATGCTGCCTCTCCCAAACCCAGCCCCCACCTCCTTGGAAAGCATTCTTGTCCTCAAGGCCAAAGCCCTGCCTTAACTAGCTCCTTGAAGTCTCAGCTCTGAGGCTGAAATAACATTTTTTTTAACACTTTCCCTGACCCACAGGATTAAGACAGGACTCCTGTGCACATTATCTTCGTCCTCCAGAGTGCTCCTCCCAGCTGTTGCTTAGCTAGCGACGCACAATTATCTATAGTGCCTCTGTCACCAACCAGATCGGAGCTTTGTCTGGGCGGGAGCCGTGTTCACTCACACTGCACATGTCCCCACTCTGCACATCTGCCCTGAAGTCGGTCAGTACTCGATCAAAAAATATATGTTATCGAGTAAATGAATAAATTTTACTCCCAAGAGAATACATTTCAGTCTCTTCTAAAGAGCAGAAGAAAGGTTGGGTAGTAATTGTAAATTTATCACCTTTAAAATTGTATCTAGGCTGAGCCCATTAAGGTCTATGCCAAGAATGACAAATACCTGACTCTGTCCCATCCTCCTCTCAAGTACCTGCAAGACATCTCCACTAGATCCTAGATGTCTCTCCCCTGCCATCACCAGCTCTTCTCCCCGCAACACGCTAATTACTTGTTTGTGTAAGAGAGGGAAAATAATTTTCACTCTGCTCCTCTGAGTTCTTGGCTGAGGCCCAGTAAAAGACAGAAAAAAAAGAGAAAAAGGAACAGAAGTTTATTAACATACGTACTTCGCATATCCATAGGAGATACCCAGGGAAACCAAGTAACTTCCTGAGACACCCCAAGCTACTACCAACTTAAATATCACTTTCAACTAAAGACTGAAGAAAGAAAGGTTTTAGGAGGAGGGTGGGGCATTACGAGGGATCGTAAACAAGGGCCAGGTTTGTTATGCGCTTTGCTATGCCTTCCCCACTGGTTAGGTCCTCTTGTGGTTTAGGGCCATCCTTCTTTAGCTGGTACAGAGAGGAAGACACACTCATAGAGAGTCTCTTTATAAATGTCCATTTCCCCACAAAAGAGGGATGCTCCTAAATCCTCAGCTTTGTTTTCAGAACTTCTCCAGTGTCTGCTGCTTCTCAAAATCAATTAACTCAACATAATCCTTAGACCAAAGAGATATGTCTTGGTTGGATGGCATAGCCTGTTACCCTTCATTTGTTTGTTCTTAATTTGTTTGACAAGCACTTACACAGCACTTATTATATGCCAGGTATTATTTAAATTGCTTCACAAATAGTAACACTTTTGATCTTTATAAAAGCCCTGTAAAGTAGGTACTATTATTATCCCCTTTAACAGACTACAAAAGTGAAGCAGAGAGAGATTAAGGAAATTGTTCAGGTCACACAGCTGCAAAGACTACCAATGAGAGTTTGCAGCATAGATCAAGCCTGGCGCCACCCCTGACCTGGGTGCCTGTGCAAGGCCCACTGAGCTCCAGCTTGATGAATTAACCACCGTGGCAGCAGCGTGTGCCAGAAGCAGGTGTGGCCGGGAAAAGTTAGCAGAGTGCCTGAGGTGGTAGCAAGCCCTTCCCAAGAGAGATGCCCCAGCTGCTGAGGACAGTGTTGGTAGGGCCAGGGAATTTCCTATCACCAGGAATAAAAAGATTAATCCCTTAATTCAAAGATCAGAATCTGAAGTTTGAGGGCTAGGTCAGTCTACTCCACTGACTTGGAGTGAAAACAGTCTAGGATCTAGAGCAGTAAAGAAAGTATCGCATGTGATTCAATGGAAAAATACAGAAACCAACACCAAAGCCCAGAATACTAGATTATGAGAACCTTAAGAACAGGAAGTGACGCCAGTCCTACCCAATGCCCAGCAACAAACACACAGAGAAATGTTCACATTAGCCTTAAAAACCTGTCTCCAGTCCCTCCCGTTTCCTGGAGACTGCCCAGCACTTCGCTTCCAGCGCACAGCAGAGTGTAGAGGGTTAGTTTATCTCCCCCACACTTAGGTTTCTGTGACCTCACAGCCTGCAATTTATGCCTCTGGCTTAGATTTTATGAGAGTTTAATTTTTTAAGGTATCTTCTTTTTTTCATGTCATGCTTTGACATGTTTTTCCTCACATTAGAATTATTTTTTATTTTGAAAACTAGAAAAATGACCCATAGTTCCAGCAGCATCAGCTAACCAGTGTGTTCCCCTCTACAAAAAGCAGTGTTGCTATTTTGTAGAACAATGGGGGTCAGGAGACTGGTTCACAATATGTATTATTTTTCCTGCAAGGAGTTGGCAATACAAGATGCACTTAGCACCAAGATGAGTCTACCCAGCTAAAAAATACAGCACAGGGCATTTTATCTACCAAGAGGTAAGTCGCCACCCATTGTTTATAACAACCTATTACCTGTAAAGTATGTTAGAATTTGCACTAATGATCCTTAATTCAAACAGCATTGCATAATCTCCACTGCGTGAAACATGACCCTTTTAGATGATTTACTGAATATTTTTCTAGTTATTACACTTAAGAGTGAAGGGCATCATATCATGTAACAATTATCAGATCTATAACAAAGTATAATAATGATGGGATTTCCATGTGGGAATGTAACATATCAAAATGAAAGTATGTAAATATCTACACTTCACTTGTCAAACTCCAAATGATTAATGTTGAGGCTCTATGAGGTCCAGAGACAAGATCTGAGGAAAAGTCATAAGATCCTGACCTTTAATAACATGTGAAAACTCAAGCCACAAGCGAATGTTATAGTTCATACAGCCAATGAGCACTGAGTTAAAAACTGGAAATGTGTTTAAAAGATTTTTTTTTTAATTCTGGCAGCTGGAGCCAATGTTTATACAAGCAGATATTTGCATAGTTGAGACAGGGTTATTGTATCCATCAGGGTTGACACAGAAAGGTAGAACCACCAAGAGATCTATCTCTCCGGAGGGATTTATCTTACACAATTGTGGCTGCTGCTTAAGTTGTCTCTTTAAGTCTGTTGTCAAGTCTGGTGTCAGAGCTTAAAGTCTACAGGGCAGGAGGTAGGAAGGGAAAATGGATGTTTAGGGCAAAAGCCTGGAGACAGAAGAACAAGCCGGGACACACAAGGACAAACTAAACTGGACATCGTGTCGGTTCTCGCTGCCTCTGACCTTGGTGGTATCGGAGTCCTCCAGGAGAAGGTGTCCCCTAGTCAGGACCCCTGACTCAGAGATGCTGAAGGGAGATGCGGGGAAGGTGGAGCACTTGCAGGTCCGGGGAGGCCCCCTGCACAAGTGAGCCAGCAGACAGGCCAGCAACAGCCTGTGTGTGCTACAAAATAGCTTCTGCTTCACTTCTGCCCCCCAGTTTCACCCATGAATGTCCCTTTTAGTCCATCTTTCTTTTTCTGGAAACATCAAGAAAAAGGAATTTTGGCAAATGTAGTTTAGAAGAGACAGGTTGACACACAATAATGTTACCACTTTCAGCACCTTTCTGAACCAGAGTAGCACCACGTGCAAACTTTCAGCTCAGAATCCCGCAGTAATCCATAGACTCTTCCGTAGGAAACGGAGTAAGGCTTCAAGGAAGTGTGTAACCCTAATGTCCCCGAGGAGATAGGATAGTCTGAAATGGTTCACTTGAGGGATGAACATTACAAATTGAAAAGACACAAATATAAAATGTCGTAACACAATGAAATCAACCATGTATTTTAGTTTAAAAACAATAACTGCCTTCTACTTAGAATAAATTAAATTAAGCTGATTGCCTTGTGCCATCTTAGTACCTTGTGTTTATATTTATGCCTAGTGTGAAGCAACAGATGTCATCTTGGTGATACAAGATCTCAAAGTAAAGGGTGGTTTCTCGCAAAATGCCAATGAATAGCACATCAGTTTTAAGAATTTAATGTAACAGAATTTGAAAATTCAGCATGCCTTTCAAACTTAGGAGCGAGTCACATTTGTGTGTATGTGTGTGCATGGGGGGGGTTGTCAATCATTTCTCTAAAAACAAAGCCTTTCTTAGACCCCAGCCATGGTGTATCTGTTTGTGGTCCTAGAATCCAGTGAGTCACTGCACAGCAAGAAAGCACTGGAAGCAAAAGGCTGGTGAACTGGCGAGGATTAGCAGAGAGTAGAGCTCTGAAAGGAGTCGGTGTTAAGTCCCTGCAGCCCAGACAAGCAGGGGTGAGGGAGGGGGAGGGACAGCACTAACCGAGAATTAAGAGGCCTCCTCAAACAGAAGACAAATGAACACTATCATCAGTGACCCCTACAGTGGTCAAGAGGATGGACTCAGGTATCAGATGGCCTGGAGTGAAATCCCAGCTCTGCTGTTCTGGGACCTCGGATAAGGCCTGTTTGCATTTCAGAAAGTGAGTGGCTTCATACGTATTTGAATCCAAGGATTTAAACAATGTCACAGGTAACCTTTCTGTCTTGATTACAAGGAAGGTGAATATTAGGAGGTACGGACCTGAAGGTCCAGTCTTTTTTTAAATCCCCAGCTGAATGTGTTTGTCTGAACAATGGCTGGCCCAAAGGCAGCCAAGTCCTAATTCCCATAACCTGTGAATGTCACCTTACATGATGAAAGGGATTTTGCAGATACGATTAAAATAAAAATCTTAAAATGAGATTATCTTGGATTATCAGATTGAATCCAGTGTAATAATCACACAGGTCCTGATAAAGGGGAGGCAAGATTAAAGAGGGCGGTGTGGGTTGTGACCCGCACAGCAAGAGGCTGGAATGATGGGGGGAAGGGATCAAGAGCTAAGAAACAAGCAACTTATAAAAGCTGGGAAAGGCAGGAAAACAAATTCTCCCTTGAAGCATCTGAATGGACTATCACCTTGCCAACACCTTGATTTTAGACTTCGAACCTCCAGAACTGGAAAAAATTCATTTGGACTGTTTAAGTCTTTAAATTTGTGGTAATTTGTCACCGCAGTAATAGGAAACTAATACACTACGTTTCATGATCCTCTGGCTTGATTTTTGTTGACTGGCCAGGGGCAGAAAATTCAGCTCTTTCAACCATTTGTGGGGTAAGTATTTTGGTATTCAACTGTCATGAATTGCTTCTTACTGGCCAAAAATACCTCTCCTAATAAGGTTGTATTTTCTTCTCTTTCATCTTTCCAACACTACAAGTTTGACTGAAGCTTGTAGCAAGTTACAAAGAACTGTAAGAAAATTACAAACACTCTGGCATCCTGATATTTTTCTACTGAATCTCCTAACATTCAGCCTTCAGTCAGAAATGGTCTAAATCAAGACTCCAGGGGACAGCTGAGAGCAATGATGGCCAGCTTCACAGTCAGGGGTGAAGGAACTCACTGCTTCTCATTGCTCCTCCGTGAAGAGTGCGCGTTATTTTACTGTTGTTTGAGGAGAGTCTCTGGAAAAACCAGGGCGTATCTCATCTACATATGCATGGACTTTTAAATAACAAGTCAAACTCTGAAATTACTTCTGAGACAGGTGAAGTTAGATAACTGAAAGGTTCCTTTTTACTCAGTAGGAGCCATGTGGGGACTGTGACATGGCTGCTCCCAAGAGGGTGTACACAGTGGAGCTTAGATCTAATGTGGCTTCAGTCCTCTCCCTTCCTGTGGTCCCCAGGAAACCTTCAGTAATGGCATCCTTTAGAATGGCTTGTTGCAGGGGGTCACTACAAACAATGGTAGCATCTGCTCTATCTGATAATACACAACTTGGGTGAGTTGTGCATCTTCCTCCCTTGGATTGGGATTAGTGTGTGAGTGCCAGTATACGGCCACCACAAATACCCCAGTGCACTGACTTGGTGAAAATGGATCCTAAAAGAGTGTGAGATGACAGGGTGACTCTGTAGACCTTGACCCATTGATCCCTCTCTCACATGAATCCATGCAGTAGAGAATGAATCATGTATGAGACCCCTGCAGAGCAATTGCACAGGTACCCACAAAGTAAAATAATCTCCCTCTCTTGGTTATAATTTAGAGAGCAAACATAAGAAAATGCTCCCTAGGGTCTAGGCCTCCTGGAGCTTTAAGCCAAGCAATTGTAATTCTGTCTTACTTACAGTGGGATTTTTCTTAATACATTTCAATGGAAAGAATGGTTTCTCTGTTCACGGAGACTCTGTGTTAGCTCGATAGAAATGGGATTTGTGCAGGTGTTTATAAAAGCACAGAAAGAGAATTTTGAACTGTGTGTACACACACTCTTTGGTAGTTTGAAAACATTTTATAATCCTCCTGGGGAAGCAGAGCTGAGTAGAAGTAATATCACTGTTAGTAGCCTCTTTCCTAAACTATTTTGAATGTCACTAGGAGTTCAAGGCAACATGTTTTTCAGTGAAGAAACACAACAAAATAATTAAACACATTTTTCCTTAAGGAACAAATTAAAAACAAGCCCTTTCTGATTTTGTGAGAAGGTGAGAATGATGTGATCATGAGCAAATATAATTTCTCCTAAGATGCCTCTGATAATTTAGCTCCATAAACTGTGACTGAGGGAAAGCAGGAAAAAATCACATGCTTTCAGTGAGGGAAATAAATCTGCAGATATACTAGAGTCTCTCATAAAGCCTTCCTGTTGAATCCAAAAAACGAATATTGGACAGCTGTACTCCTGACCTTTAGTTGAGGAGAGAAATGACTTTAAATTTCTATTTATTGATTAGCTTACTCATCCCCAAGAACTCGAAGCCAGAGAGGAAATGTACTTCAGGAGTCTTGTAACTCAGAGAGACGTGGTGGGTAGAGCACACACTCATGCAGTGCAGTCCACACAACAAAGTGCACTCAGCCTCTCAGAACTGTCTGTGTGGGCCATTGGAACAGTCTTCAGACCGGTCCCCCACCTCCAGTCTCCACTCCTCTGCTCCCCACTCCCACACTGAGATAATACTGTAAATGCTCTAGTACATTACATGGTCATCATAAGCGTTCAATAAGAAAAATTATTTTGAAAAGATTTGCCATCATCTCCTACACAAACTCAGCTTTTGCCCATTGCTCCACTGTTGTATTAAGTGCAGACTCCTTGTAATATGACCCAGCTACTTTTCAGGTTTATCACCCGAAGTGCTCAGTTCTTTTTTCCACTGTGCCACAGACAACTATTCCGTATTACCAAACATAATTTTCCAAGCCCATGCCTTAGCTTATTCCTTCCCCCTGTGTGTGGGACATCTGCCTCCCCGCATCACCCAGCGATCCCGTCACTCTCTGCGGAGGCGGAGCCACACACCACGCCCCATCTCAAGCATTACCTGTGCTACATGCCTGACACTTCGACCCAAAGGCTCTACCGGTACTTTTCTTTGAGCCCCTTGGCAATTTATGTTGTCTTCATGTTTCCTTGCATTAGTTAAGCTGTCTTACCTAATTACCAGAAAAGCTTATATTGTAATTAAAAGACCCTGATTTAAATCTCTGTCCTGCCACTGAAAAGCTGGGCAAATTACTTAATTTTCAGAATCTTAGAGCATGTGGAGAATGCCTGTCTCATAGAAGTTTTTTTTATTTTTTAATTGCACAACAAAATATGTATAAATCAACCAGGACAGTATCTGATGCATAATGAGAGCCAAGCAATAGTAATAACGCTATTTATTAATATATTGTTTGGGCCTTCCTTGCGAACTTTGTGCGATTCGTTTTTGCAGTTTTGTGGAGACAAGCATAGCACCTAATTTGTTGTCTAGGTTGTATACATATGATTTGAGTCAACAACAGAGGTTTCTGGCATTAGAATGTGACAGTAAAATTCATTTGAACATACTCTTGACCCCATTTTTCACCGTTCCTTTATAAAATCTGTTTAAATCTATTTAAATTAAATATTAGGGATTCAGAATCGAAGAAGTGGTGTTTTCTGCAGTGTAGAATTGTGGTATGGATTCAGAAGACGCCACCTACTGGTAGGCAGGCAGAATTTAAGTTAGAAACATAACTGAACACAGCTCTATGGACCCACAGAAGACTGTTCTCAGTGTTCTGTTCTTCGCTCACCCTCCGGACAGGCCCCCTCAGTAGAATACTCGTATACACTTGCTAATATACTCTGTATGTAGGGGGATTTCTACATCAGCCCTGACTAATTTAGAGGTTTTCCAGGACAGAAAGCCTCAGCAAAGAAGTCTGTGCCCCGACAGGAAGTGACGTGTTTGACCTGTTTCGGAACACACCACGATTCTGGCCGGGAAGACCCCATCTCATCCCTCCGTGTGCCCTTCTCCACGAGATCTTAGGCAAGTCATTGAACCCATGAAAGCCATAATTGCTAATCTGAGAAACTGAAACCATGATAGAAACTGCCCTCCCAGGGCCCTTGTGATGGTTAAATACGATCCTCTTCGGAGAGCTCAGTGGCTGGTGTCTGATAAATATATGCTCTAGAAATGAACCTATTGCTGTGATAAGCAATGTGGGCCTTTGCTTGCTTTACTCAGTTGTCTTCAAACTACAGTTGGCCTGGAACCTCCGGAGTGCTTCACTGAAAGCACAGGTTTCTAGTGGAGGGGGGGATTCTCCACTTGGCGGGTCCCTGAGGAGCCAGGTGCTGAGGGGAGCTTCTCTGTACCTTACCCATCACTTGCTTTCCCCCACCCCCTTGAGGGACCCCAGGTTGGGCACTGGCCCATTCGTAAATACCTGGAGGGGGAGGGGGAAAGATGGGTTAGAACTGTTTTGTTTAATTGGAACTAGAAAAGAGATCGTGTCCTACTTTATGTCCTTCCCAGAAAGGGGGAGGGACTGTGATCATACTCCTGTACTGGCCACTGCCTCTGTCAGTCATCATATTGAGTTCACTTCCCTTGAGAGTTTGGATAAATTCAGGTCAGAGCTGTAAGTTTGCAGCCCTCAAGTGTCATAGAAAACCAATTCACCAGCGACTGGTCTCTCCATTCACAAGCATGCCGTTTTAATGTACTGTGATGAGAAACTGTTACTTTATGATCTTTTCATTAAAAGCTTGATTGAAAACTCAAAAAAAAGAAAAAAAAGAAAGAAAACCACAGGTTTCTAGATCACACTCCCAGATATTCTGATTTGGCTGAGGCACAGAATATTCATTAAAAATAAGAATCTAGGTGCTTCTGGTACACAGCCTCATAATCAACACTATGCTTTCTAACCCCCATACATCACTGTATAAGTTTAAGGTTTACAGCCTGATGGTTTGATTTACACATATTGTGAAATGATTACCACAATAGGTTCAACTAAGATTCATTTCTCATATAAGAATGATAAAAAGAAAAGAAAGAAAAAAAGGAAAAATATTTTTTGCAATGAGAACTCATAGGATTTACTTTCTTAGCAACTTTCTTACCTACAATACAGACTGGTCGTTTTGGATTGAGCCCTCTGGAGCCACACAGAACAAGTCTACTTTGTTTTCCGCCTAGCTATCCTTCCGACATGTGAAGACAGCTCTCAGGCCCACCACCTTCCCCCACCTCTCGGGCATACATGTCTCTGGTTCCTTTAGCTGTTCCTCGTATAACGCTGTACTGGGTATCTATATACTGTTTAACATTCTTCTCTGAACATATTCTTATTTGCCTATGTACATAGTTAAGAGTAAGCAGCTATCTACTATCATAAACACACTGTGCATAAAAATATTAAAATATTGAAATATTTTCACTGTTATTGATAAAAATCCATTGTTCCAAGTCCCTCCCTCAGTGCCTACCATTTCCATCACCCCTCACCTGGAACCCTCCCAACATCTCTAAAACTGATAACCAGGGATTGGTCTTAGGCCAATATCTTGTTCATTAGTAACTGATCAAATCATATCAGTTGCTGAATATTTTAAATATGATCCATTCTTAAGTATCTTTTTAAAGGCAATGCCTGGAAAAAAATAAAAAAAACACACACCATTTATTCAGCACTTCTATGCCTAGTACTCTGGCAAGTGTTCCCAAGCATTATCCTCATGTACTTGTCATAGCATTACTGTGAAGTGCTCATCAGTATTCCTGTTTTATAAATGAGGAAACTAAGATCCTCAGGGGTTACATAGCTTGCCTATTGTTTCACAACTGTTAAATGGCAGAGCTAGAATTAAAAAAGAGGTTGATAATCAAATAAATTTGAGAAATGCTACAGGTTCTTTATCCTCTTGGAAAATCATGAGCACATCAAATATTCTAAGATATTTTTCAATTTAAAAAGTGTTTTAACCCAGTGTATTTGAAGTTCGACCCTTTTCTTGTTTAACACCCATAAACACTTTGACAAACCAATGTTTAAATTATTTTGGAAGCTGATCCTCACTTAGCTTGGTAAAGGATGACTCAGCACCTCACATATTTTTTTTTTTTAATAAATCTCATTGTTAAGGATCAGCTCCCCTTTCCCATCCTTGAAAAATATGTTGTGAACCCAAGGGCAGGAACTTAGTTTTATCCCTCTGATATCACCATTAGTTAAATTCATGCCTTTGTTCCAACTTGTCAACATCGCAATGAGGCCTTCCTATATAACCACTGCTCCTCTTGGTTTAATTCATTCTCAGACTGGCTGATCATAACCTCTAGACCTTCACCTAGACTGAAAATGATAAATGTTCAATGTAGAAGAATCAAGGACTTCCAGTTTCAGCTCCACACGCATTGAGATGTTGGAAGTCATTGCTTCCATCCTTATAGTTAAACAATCTGAGTAAATTGAAAGTCAATGATTTTTCTTGGACCCATCAGAGAACTGAGGTTTCAGAAAAAAATGTTACCCCAAAATCTGGAGAGATAGGACCATCCGGAGAGACACAGTTGATAAGTTTACTTAGAGCAGAAGGTACTGGAACCTCAAACCATTAGGAACACTTACACAGTAATTTTGACAAATGGCTAGAGGATGAGTGAGGACTAGTATGCGAGGGAAATTTCCTTGGGGCTACAATCTCAGAGGTGCCCCCCCACACTTGTGGACTTCACCTCCAGGAACCCAGCCAGGTTCTCACAATGGAGATGTGAAAAATATCCCCTACTGGCTGTGGCAGGAAATGGAAAAGAATAATCCTTGTGAAATATTCCCAGTGTCTTCTCCATAACAATGGTCTACTGTCTAGGGAGGAAAAACCTTTCCCTGAGTCTTATTTCAGCAAGGGGAAGGCATTCCCCATTCCAGATCCTTTTTGCCTTCCTGTCTCACCTAAGGGAAAACATAAAATGCTGTGCCCCTGGAGAAACTGTTGCAAAGGTGAAAGCCCAGAGACACAAGCCCCCCAAAAGAATGAGATTTAATTATTCTTTTTTGATATCCATGCCCCATCTTCCAGCACAGCCATGTGGCTCTGTTGTAACAACAGTGGATGACAGCTGGGGGAATTGCAAGACACAGACCTTCTTTAAGGAAAAGTACATAGGGAAACCCAAAGTCAAAGGGGAAACAGAGTAAGAAAGAATTTGAAGCCAGTGGCACATAAAGTTATAGTGAACATTAGGCACAACTCAACTGCTAGCCAGAATGGCAGAACTGCTTACACTAAAGGTCTATTTTCTATTTACCTGTCTGGCTTTCAAAACAAATTTCAAAGCACACCAAAAGAGGGGGAAAAAAAAACCCCACCGTTTGAAGAGACAAAGCAATCATTAGAACTGGACTCAGATATGACACAGATGTTGAAATGAACAGCCAAGGATTTTATAATATAACAACCACTATTAATATTTTAAGGGCTTTAATGGAAAAAGTGTGCAACATGCAAGAACAGATGAGTGGTGTAAGCAGAATGATGCAAAGAGAGAAATAGAAACTCTAAAAAAAAAATCAAACAAAAAATTTCAAAATAAAGAAAACACTGTAATAGAAATAAAGAATACCTTTGATGGTCTCATCAATAGATTCAGTGCAGCTGAGGAAAGAGCAAGCTTAAAGATAGGTCAACAGTGACTTCCCAAACTAAAACGCAAAGAGAAAAAATAATGAGGAAAAAAAAACCCATGTCTAACTGTGAGACAATTTCAAAAGCCATAATATGTGTAATTGGAATACCAGCAAAACCAAGACAGAATGACTAAACAGAATATTAACAGTAGTAATGGCCAAAAACTTTCCAAAATTATTGACAGATGCCAAATCTCAGACCCAGGAAGATCAGAGAATACCAAGCAGGATAAACAAAGGAAAAAAAGACACAGCCTAGTCGTATCATATTCAAATTGCAGAAAACCAAACACAAAAGGGAAAAATCATGAAAGAAGTGAGAGGGGAACAAAAACCACCTTACCTGCGAAGGAACAGGAGTCAGAATTATTGCGGATTTCTCATCACAAGCCACGCAAGTGAAGGAGACAGAAGTTTTGCCACCTAAACTCTGTCTTTTGGAATATTGATTTTAATCTGATTATGAAGAAACAAAAGACTCAGAAAGAATGTTTGTGCCTCATCTTAGCATATTCACCTTAGCCTAACTGAACCCGGTATTGATAGAGAGACTGCGAGCCAGGGCCTACTGGCTAGATGTCCACCCCCACCTCCACTCCTAAGTTCCATTATTTTCTCAGTTGTCTAGCAGGACTTTGCTTGCCTCTATATCAGCTGCTTGTAAATCATCCACTTTCAGTTTTGAAATCTAAGATCTCATTCCCCTTTTTCTCCTTTGTCCAAAATGACATACATACTCAATTGTGCCTCTCTGTCTTTGGAATTTTTGATGCTTACATGAATTCCCTGTGTAAACATGTTAAAATGAGATTTTTCTTCTGTTAATTTCCTGTATATCAGGGGTCCCCAAGCCCTGGGCCATGAACCAGTACTGGCCCCTGGCCTATTAGGAACTGGGTTGCTGCAGGAGGCGTGCAGTGGGGGAGCAAGTGAAGATTCATTGCATTTATAGCCACTCCCCATCACTCCCGTTATCACCTGAGGTCCGCCTCCTGTCACATCAGGGGCGGCACTAGATTCTCACAGGAGCACAAACCCTTCTGTGAACTGCACAGCTGAGAGATCTAGGTTGCACACTCCTTATGAGAATCTAATGCCTGATGATCTGAGGTGGAGCTGAGGCAGTGATGCTAGCGCTGGGGAGCAGCTGCAAATACAGATTATCGTTTGCAGGGAGGTCTGACTGCACAGAGACCATGGTAAATCAGTTGCTTGTAGACTCATAGCAAAACCTTATCAGTGAGTGGCAAATGACAATGAAGCTGTATCTGGTGGCGGACTTTATTGTGGCAAGTAAGTTGATGTACTTCAACTGTATAGGTGCATCTGGTGGCAGGCTTCAAGTCAGAATCCAACACTTACCTTAGTCTGTGTGTGGCCCACCCATTATTTTATTTACCACTTCTGGCCACGCCTCTTTCCCCACACTGCGCACTTGTCTCAGTCACAGTTTCAGTAAGCCCACAAGCTAACCCTAGCCAAAATGAGTAAAAACAAACGTCGCTGGAGAGCTTTTTTGGAAAGGTAGAGAGACCCAATGATGAGACAGCAGAAGACTCTTAAGACTGTCAACAAAAAGAAAGCTGCATTTAAAGGAGAACACCGAGTCCTACTTGAATTATGGGTTTATGGCAACAGGTGATTCACATTCTCCAAGCCCACTTTGTACATTATATGGTGAGCAGCGATCCAACGAAGCCATGAAACCTTCAAAACTGCTTTGCCACATGGTGACCAAACACCCTGCATTAAAACATAAACCTTTGGCATTTCTCAAAATAAAAAAAAGTGTGAACATGAAGAACAAAAGCAATTACTCAAGGCCACCACTTCATCAAATGTGTCTGAATGGAGAGCATCATTCTTAGTGGCTAACCGCATTGCTAAAGCTAAGAAGCCCTTTACTCATGGTGAGGAGTTGATTCTACCTGCTACAAAGGACATTTGTTGTGAACTTTTAGGAGAGGCTGCAATTAAAAAGGTGGCACATGTTCCTCTTTTGGCTAGCACCATAACTAGATGAATTGATGAAATAGGAGAGGGTACTGAGGCACAAGTGTTAGGATTAATGAGTCACCGTGGTGTGCAATCCAGGTTGACAAGTCTACCGATGTTGACAGGCAACAATGCTTGTTTTTGTGTGATACATTTTTCAGAAGGATGTGCATGAGGATATGTTATGTGCCTTTTGTTGCCAACCAACACCACAACTAAGAGCTATTCAAGTCTTTGGATGATTACATATCAGGAACCTGAATTGGTCAGTTTGTGTCGATATATGCACAGATGGAGCAGCTGCCATGACTGGATGGCTTTCTGGTTTCACTACTGGGGTCAAAGAGGTCACTTCTGAGTGTGAGTCTATGCACTGTGTCATCCATAGAGAAATGCTGGGTAGCCAAAAAATGTCACCTGAACTTAACAATGTTTTGCAGGATATGATTAAAATTATCAACCACATTAAAGTACATGCCCTTAACTCATGTCTGTTCATGCAGCTCTGTGAGGAGATGGATGCAGAGCACCCATGTCTTCTCTTATACACAGAAGTGAGAAGGCTTTCTAAAGGTAGATCACAGGCCAGAGTTTTTTAGTATTGAGAGCTGCTCCAGAGATTTCTTTTAGAAAAACAGTCACCACTGGCAGCACATTTCAGTGACACAGAATGGGTCACAAAACTTGCTTAGTTGTGTGACATATTCAACCTGCTCAATGAACTCAATCTGTCACTTCAAGGGAAAATGACAACTGTGTTCAAGTTGGCAGATAAAGTGTCTGTATTCAAAGCCAGACTGGAATTATGGGGGTGACAAGTGAATGTTGGGATGTTTGACACATTTCAAACATTATCAGAGATTTTGAAAGAGACTGAGCCAGGTCCTTCTTTCTCCCAGCTGGTTTGTGATCACCTATCTCAGCTTTCAAGAGTTTGAGCATTACTTCCCAACCACAAAAGACCCCTGAACTGGGAAGGAATGGATCTACGACCTATTTGTGAATAAGCCAGGTGAACTGAATTTGTCCATGCTAGAAGATCAACTGCTGGACATCACAAATGATGGCCTTAAATGTATGTTTGATACAAATTCAAATTACCATACGTTGTAGATTAAAGTCAAGATGGAATATCCTGAGATTGTCACAGAAGCACTGAAAAGCCTGCTTCCATTTCCAACATCCTATCTTCGTAAAGCAGGGTTTTCTACAGTGACAGCAACCAAAACGAGATTACAGAGTAGACTGGACATAAGCAACACATTTCAGGTGTCACTGTCTCCCATCCAGATGGGACCAGAGAGTTGCAGGAAAACAAGCTCAGGGCTCCCACTGATTCTACATTATGGTGAGTTGTATAATTATTTCATTATATATTACAATGTAATAATAATAGAAATAAAGTGCATAATAAATGTAATGTGCTTGAATCATCCCCAAACCATCCCTCTCCCTTCTAGTCCATGGGAAAATTGTCTTCCATGAAAATGGTCCCTGGTGCTAAAAAGATTGGGGCCACTGCTGTGGATAATTAGCCCACCCGAGGAACTTAGAAGGTGGAAAAAGTTTTGGGGTTTTTTAGCCCCCACACAAGAGAAGAGAGTACAGTGCAATATTAAAGTGATTGAAAGAAAAAAATCTACCAACCTAGAATTCTATATCCTGTGAAATTATCCTTCAAAAATGAAGATAAGACAAAGACTTTTCTCAGACAAACAAAAACTGAGGGAATTTGTCACCAGCAGACCTGTCCTGCAAGAAACGTTAAACATGGAAGAATCTTGTGAAGGAACATTAAGAACCTCCTCTTTGTGTGACATCATTCTATTAAGCATCCCTCTTCATATACATGTTAACCATCTCTCAATAGGGTATTGATCATTGCATTAAATCCATTCTTCTCTACCCTCTCCCCAGAAAATGTATGAAAGAAATTCCAATATGCCTATGGACTATTAGACATAGTCATAAAACAGACAATATGTCTTACTAAATAATACAATGATGTTATTCTGTCATGAACTGCTCATAATGAACTTATGAGTCATCTCTTTAATAATTCATTCTGGAACCTTGCCCAAAGTTTCTTTAGAGTTTACTGATCTGAAATGCCAGGATATACTTTTTGTTCCTCTTTTTGAAATGTGAATCTACATTTGCATTTTCCTGTCTTCCATTTTCCCTTTATCCTTCAAATTTCTTGACATATCAATGTCCTCATTTTCACCCTAAGGTTTTGCACCCGAAGGTTTGATTTGTCCACTGAAGGAAATTGAACTCATTTTTAGCAATTAGATTATCTCTTATACTATTTTATCCCATCCTTGTCTTTTATTTTTCTTACCAATGTTGGTTGATTGTGACAAATGTACTATATTAATGTATGATGTTAAAATAGTGTATAGGAATTCTCTATGTAACTATTTGGATTCATCAATCATTCTGTTAGAGTTTTATTCT